>CABFOV010008142.1:0-18639 GCA_902141375.1 Timema poppense
TGCCAGGCCTCCACCGTGGTTCGGATTCCACGTTAAACTGTAGGTCCTTCATTTCATCTCAAAATCACCCTACCATTACACACTAGCGTAAGTGCGTATAACCCGAATGGGTAGTAAGATGCAGTGCTAATAATAATAATAATCTAATCTTGTATGTGGGAATTCCCATAACTAGTAAATAGTTATTGTATTTGTGACTCAGTCCACGCCTTCTCGGAGCAGGCAAAAAACCCTAGCGATAGGGTAAACTGGAAAAATGATTTATTATATTACTTAGTATCTGAAACTTCTCTCGTGAGTTTTATCATCACATTTTAGGGTGTAAGCTATTCTCAAGTTCAGTATTCAGAGTGTTTGGAGGGAGATATTTTTCTGTGCAAGTTTTAATATCGGGGCAGTTCCCAACTTTGGAGGTAAGTTACACATTTCGGCTACTATTTTTTTGAAAACTAAAGCATTACCTGTTATAACAGTATGAATTTTCATTACAAATAAATTACTATCTTTCAATAGAATTTGAATACCCTCCTTCTACAAAAAAAAATCCACATCTTTAGAAAAGTTAGAAATAGAGCAGTCATAAAAAATCCAAACTGCAAAAAATGGCCTATTCCCATGGACCGATTTTCTTGTTTATGTTCAATGGCTTGAATACACTTTCATGTATGGTAGATATTCGTATTTTGTTCTGCTTTTTATTTTAATATACCTGTTTCTGAAATTATAAAATTCTTTAATTCAAGTATTTTTAATTTTTTCACTACTTTAATATGATTGAATGAAATCACTAAAAAAACTGGGTGAAAAAGGTGAAAATCTTTAATTATTATTGTTAGGAACGAAAAGACATTGCTCAACATAATATTAGGTATGTGTGAGACTCAAAAAATCTTGAAAATTTGAGAACAAAAATATCTCTATCTCGTCTCAAAAGTTAAAAAATGAATATCGAAAATTAGAGAAAGTAAAAAAAAAGCAAATAATGGCCTTAAGAAATTAAAAAAAAAGGTATGTATTATTTCCAATAATACTGTGATAACCCAAAAATAGGCCACGTTCCCCCCCAAAAAAACAGCCTTTATTAAGAAATGCTTTGGTTAGAAAAATTGTTTTTCATTATCAAACTTTGACAATATAAGCTTTTACAACTACAAAATTAAATTATAAATGGTGCTCATTGTAGCTACCTATCACTATTTTATTAATTGCATATAAAATGTGTATGAGTTATATCTCGAGGGTTCGAATGACAATCTAAAGCAAGCACCAGCTCAAATGTCAAAAAGGAACTTTATAAACTATATATTTACTTTAATAAACATAATTTACATTTTTGTACTTTTAAAGGATGATTTCTCGTCTCATTCTCATGTATTGATACTTTTTTTTATATTCCCATCTCGATATCGTCTCGAATTGAAAATATTGTTCTCGCACATGCCTACGCCACTCTCTCGCCTTGGACACCTGTTAACTTCTACTCATCAGCTGCAAGGACCTACCTAAAGTAAGGGACCATAATAGATTTGTAATATTTTTTGTTAAGAGCATAATTATTAACTATGTATTGTAAAATGTAAATAAACAAAATATTATATGAGTAAAAATCCTATGATAAAAAAAGATTGTAGTTAATAATAATAATAATATTATTATTATTTAGCACCGCGTCTTACTACCCATTCGGGTTATACGCTTTAAGTACTAATTACTCTAATGGATTAGGAATATGGGAAGGTTGAATTAGAGGAAGTGAATCCGAATTTGTGTGGAGGGAGAGTGAAAAATCATTTAGGAAAAACCACCCCCAGTTCACCCGACCGAGGTTCGAACCTCGATCTCCCTGTCGAGCTCAACACGACAAGTGCATTAGCCAACTACGCCACCAAGGTGGGTTTATAGTTAATAATCTCGTTTTTATTATTATCTATTATATTATGGACAAATAACATATATTATAAATGAAAAGAGCAGTTGATAAGTTACAATAGATTTTTATTAAAAATATTACATTAAACATATGAGTAGGAGGGGGCCACAGAGCTGAATGAAACTCAGAAGTGGGCCACAAGCAAAAAAAAAAAAGGCTGAGAACCACTTATTTAGTTAATATTTAGTTTTCCTCCACTGAAATTAGGTGGCCATGCACATGCATGCTATACTGCGAGAAAGAATGGCATATCCCGATTAACGCGGGGAATAATATATGTTAGTGGTCATTTCGATATTCCACTATCAAGTATGGGAAGGTTTGTGACACACTTTCCTGTCTAGTATTGTTTCCTCTACTGTTAAGGTTGCAAATAAACCATGCCATGACATGTGCTTTTGCCTCAACTGTGTTTACTCTCTGAGTGTTTTAAGTTTATAATGTATTTAGAAATGTATTAGCTGTATGAAAATGACTGATACTCTTCATTCTAGCAAATAATTTTCAACTGAATTTATAGCGATTTCTAAGGCACATCTGACACTATGGAAAGTGAAAAGCATATGATTATAAATTTAAAAAATATCTGATATGATGCTCTGGTAGATTTCACCGCAAAGTGGGCCCAAAAGCTGATTAAGATTTTGTTGCAAATAAAGTACAGTCTAGAAGGTGCTCTTTCTGCAAAGACCTTAAAAATTTGACAGTGATTTTCCCTTTAAGCTAGCCACTTCTCTCGCCATAAACATAATATTTTCTGGTTGCTAAACTGCAGACATTTCAATAACAACACATACAACAATATATATTTTTTCAATTTTCGTCACCCAAGCTCCTTGTCACTTTTCTTTATTCCGCACACACCACTAGAAACTCCATATAATAACAGAATCATGTTGTAAATGTATGCATGACACTATGCTATTCCAGAGGCTACGATAAATTACAGTTTTGCCCATACACACACATTCTTTCCCATGGTAACAAAATGTCACGTCCAATTACGTTTGATTACTCATGGCGACTTCTTCCATGCGGGTAAGGAAGGTTTTTTCCACTTGCCATTATTTCATGCGAGCTATTTGTGCCGTTCCAACATGACATTCTTTCTCATGGAAAAGAATGGGTTTGTAAGGTCGCCTGATTTATTTTGATAATATGCTCACCACACTTTTTTCTCTAGATAAAAATACACACTAAGTTTTTTTTCATTTGCTGTGCCTCAGGAAATTGATGTGGAGAAAATATTTGAGCTGTTGTTCAGCTATGTAGAGAAACAAGTGGTAAACTATGGCAGCTCGTGGTACATGGTGAAGCAAGGGTTACCTCATGGGGCCACTCTTTCGGCGGCACTGTGCAACTTCTACTACGGCACCGTGGACAGACACTTTGATAAGTTAGTCTCTGAGGAGGACACCCTTGTTAGAATAGTTGACGATTACTTGTTTGTCACTCGGGACAAGCAGAGAGCGGAAAGGTGGGTGTTGCTTAGGTATTAAATGAAAACTAGCAACATACTTTTATGACAGGCTATTGAGAGACTTATCGGTTCAGCACTGTTTATTTATTTCACGATGTTTTTCTCATATTGATTTTTCTTAGTGCACAATAGATTCCAAATATAAGTTTTTAGGGAGGGATCCAAACTTTATGGTTAAGTAAGTTGGGTAATGTAACTAAGCAATGAATGAAATAGAAAGTAGTTCACAATAACACCAAATACTACATGTATCTATTTCATCTTGTCTGGTTTTCCAATGACAAGGAGGTAGGGCGGTTTAAATCCTGCCCGAGTGTACTGGGATGTTTTTCCTAAATTGCTATCCTTAAAGTTCTTCTTTCCTCCATTCTTAACCATTTTTATAAATATATGTATAACCTGGATGGTTAATAAAACACAATAAGCACAAAACTAATACCAACTAAAATTTGACCCCTTTCCCCCCTGTCATTGGCAAACCAGACTAGACAAGGTTGACGCCTTAGTCCGTGCTCATCCCAATGTGGTTAAAATCTTGTAAAACTGCTAATGATCTTCAATGACTATGTGGACCAAATTAACATAAGAGATCTGGCTTTTATTTTGTTTTTAACCTCCTGTTTAAACTGTCGGCAAAAAGGCCAATTATTTTTATAGTAAAAGTATACTGTTAATGTTTGTGTGTTAATATTCATGTAAATCCCAGTATATAAAATTAAGGTCCGTCAAATCACTTGCTAGAAATGTTCAAACTTATTATCTGTGGTTCAACTGCTAAATTTGTAGCTTTTATGATTTGTAATTCTCGGGTCATTAGGGAATAGACTCTTTTTAAATAAGCTAAAATTTTTCTTATCAAGGAGTGGGTTTGTTTTACATTATATAGGGTGGCCTGTATTTATTGCTTGGTGGTGGAGGGGGGGGAGGCTGTATTTGTATTTTTAACATTAAGACAGTTATGGAATCGAATGTCTTGAACTAAAAAGCCCTTTATTATGGTTTAATTTCTCACTAAGGTTGAACTGATTTCTGTTTGCTTTAGATTGCTAGGTCAAGTCATATGTTAAAATGCTGGTCACTTTTATACATGAGAGTCTTAGAATTCACTATAATATACATGTTTAAGCCATTTAAACTTTCCTAAACCGAAACAAATAGAAAATATGTCATATTTTAGATCATCATCATCATCATCATGGCCTCTGCCAGGTCAGGGCTTGAATGGAATGTTTCCACCTCTTCATCGCTCTCCACCACCCCTCCCTCCTGCACCATCTTCTTCCATTCAAAATGTCTTCTACTCACGCTGTTCTTAATTTACTCCAACTCAGTCTGGACTCTCCCCTGGGTCTCTCTCTAATCATTCTTATTTCCATTGCTTGCTTTGGTAGTCTTTCATTTGCCATCCTCTTTAACATATCATATTTTATATATTACATAAAATAGGTTCCTTAACCGCATGACAGAAGGTTTCCCTAAATTCAACTGCAACATCAACAAGAGAAAAACCCAGGTTAACTTCTCAGTCGGTGAGAGTTTGAGTGTAGACAAGATAACATTCTGTGGTCATGTGATTGACACGTGCACCTTGGAGGTGACGGGAGATTATAAACGCTACAAGGGCAAAGAAATAGCTTACACCATGCGCCTAAACAACGTGGGGCATCCTGGAAAGTAAGTATACTCCTACAAACATAGTGTGTGCATAGAAATTAAATATATGCTATTGGTAAGTCTGATTTTGGCAGGAACCCTGTTCTAGAAAGCCTTATATTATACCACAATCTTACCTTGTTTTCCTACCAGAATACTACTATTCAGTTGGATTCTGGTACAAAATAAGGCCTGCCAGAATGGTCTTCATGCCAAAATAAGAATGTATTATAACTGATTCCAAAATATTATTCAGTCACGAGTAAATGCTTCTTCTTGAAATCCATCCTTCCCATTCTGTTCCCTTGGATTAAATATCAATAGTCACTGATACTCTGGCACTGTAGCATGCTGGAAAAGTGTGTGATTGTTATTCATATCAGCTACAAGTATCAATAACTTTATATTATTTGTAAGCTGACATTTCCTTGACAAGCAAATATTCTACCAGGGAACTATTCATAATGCTTTTACCTCCACCAAGTGGTTCCTGTAGCATAGTGATGAGGGATCCTTAACAACTCTCACCTACAAACATTTCTGATATTAATGGCCTTAGTATTGATAGCTGTAGTTAATTGTTCTATTAATTAGCTTTTTACTTGTGTGTTAAAAATCTTTTTATTTGAAAATACACGTTTCTAAAACTAGTTTCTGTGGTTGATTAGCTAGATACGTTTTAAGGATCTTGGTTCAATTCTACAAGGTCTTAAATATATTTTGCATGTATGGAAAAGTTAGTCTTTATTCCAATATCTTCTGCTTTCTAGTTCTAAGGATGTAAGTGTTTGCTCCAGAGCTACGTTAGCTTGTGAGTGATATAACTAGAGCGAGAGCCTACTATATACTCTGATCTTGGGACTAGGATTCATGTCACAAGACTAGCCGGTAGCCATTAAGATCCAATCATCCTGCTCTAAGCACCAATGAATTTTATGAAAAATAAGCTTTAATTCCTCTATACCACTCCTTAAAGAGTCTTTATAAAATAGGAATTTCTTCTGGAAATCCTGGAAAAAACACAGACTTTTGTGTGAAATAAACCGTGACAACCTTGATAGGGCATATATTTTCTTTTTAATATGTGACACGTCCACAATTTAAGTCTGCAACTGTAGGCGATAGTGTCCACGGTGCAGTTCAATACAGGAGCTGTTGTGGCGTCATGGCAGTGGAGGGGATTTAGTTCCAAGCTTGGAGTATGTAGTAGGTTCTGGTAGAGCACTGCATGACGAATAATACAAGTTGTTTCAATGGGAAGTTCCACGTTTTAATTCATTATAACTTTGAGGGTGTGATGGTGGTTAAATGTCAAGTGCACTCAAATGGTGCACAAAATATAAGAGGTTTCTCTTTGCACAACTGCCGCAGTGTGCAGAAGATGTTCGTGAGTGATTAATTCGCTACCCCAGTGAACCACTATTTTGATTGTCACATGAGATCAGCTTTTCTGTGACATTGTACCAAAGAGCAGCCAAGTAGGCAAAAATCAGACCATATGGAGTAACAGCTGTACACCAGTTTACTGGGCCTGACCATATCAAGCATGTAGGTATGTTATTGCAATTGGTTCCTCAACTTCGTGGAAAGAAACCCTGGAATATTGATGATGACATGGTTTACCAATGAAGCTTGGTTTCATCTCTCAGGATACATTAATCCTCACGGGATCAATGAGAGACTACTTAATTCGCAAAAGGTGTGTGTGTGATGTGCACTTTCCGCCGAGCGAGTCATTGGATCAATTTTCTTGAAGGGACTCGGAACACTGATGCGTACAGGGAAATTTTCATGGTCTTTATGGAGCAACTGGACAATATCGAACTTAAGCAGTGGTACTTCTATCAGGATGGGGTCACATGCCACACCTACAACGAGTCCATGGCGCTTATCAACAACTTCTTTGTGGACTGTGCTATCTCCGAAAACCTGATACCCTCCAGTTCTCTGAACTTTACGTCAGTGCATTACATCTTGTGGGATCATCTTAAGGAGAAAGGCTACAAAAACGGATCAAGAACCATTCAGGATCTCTATGCAAATAG
Source organism: Timema poppense (assembly GCA_902141375.1). Taxonomy (NCBI): domain Eukaryota; kingdom Metazoa; phylum Arthropoda; class Insecta; order Phasmatodea; family Timematidae; genus Timema; species Timema poppense. The sequence continues at coordinate 7,109 of CABFOV010008142.1, forward strand.
AGCAACCTAAATAAACAATATCGATGAAGGCATGTTGAGGCATGTATCAGAAAACTTGGCGAAATGTATGTAAACATTTTTATAGGAGGAGGGGGGACACTTTCAGCACTTGATGCGATGATGATTCATTCTCCCATTATCTACCCCTTATCTACAGGTATCTATGTTACTATTTAGTTAATAAGTTGAGCAATCGACCGGTTTAAAAAGTGGAACCTGCCACTGAAACATTCTTTATATTAGAAACATGGATTGTGGTTAAAACTTTCGCTATATTTACAAACAAACAAACTAACGTAATTCTTTTATTTGTATGTGAATGCCTAAACAACTATAAACATATTGTGAATATATATATATATATATATATAAAATAAATAGTATTTGTCATATTCTGAAAATTGAAAATGACACCTGGACACAGGAATCGGGTGTCATTTTTCAATTTTCAGAATATGATATCTAAGTGGTGCTATCCTCACTAAAATGCATAGATGATAGCTTCGGCTATCTGATTCATTAAATAGTATTTTAATAAATAGTATTTATTTTATCTTGATCTGTGTGCACACACTTGCTGTAGAAAAAATGCTGAACAATATGAATAAAATATAATTTTATGGATTAAATTTATATCTACTGTAAATTATTCTTTTATCAATAAATTGATTTTGGAGTTATGCTTATGCTTGTTATGAAATATTACAATAGCTTCAGACATGGATGTAAGGCAAATTTCATAATTACGAATGTGAATTGAGGCCTTGCAGATGTGAGGTGGTCTTGGATGCTATTCTAATTATCCATTTTGGGCTCTAGCTATAACCCTGTGTTTATAAACTAGGTACATTTTAAATTTCATGAGGAGACTTTACTCATTACTATTGTCTTAAAAAGAGGTGACCTGGCGTTCTAGGGGTAAGGTGTCAGACTTCTATGCTGGCGGCCGGGGTTCAATCCTCAGTCTTGGGAAAGATTTATCTGATTACAAAACCCTTCCTTCACCTCTGACAAGACCTCTTGTGAATGTGGGGAATGCCAGGCCTCCACCGTGGTTCGGATTCCACGTTAAACTGTAGGTCCTCCATTTCATCTCACAATCACCCTACCATTACACATTAGCGTCAGTGTGTATAACCCGAACGGATAGTAAGACGCGGTGCTAATAATAATAATAATAATAATAATAATAATAATAATATTGTCTTAAATTATATTAATATATCATCTCATCTTTATTCCTTCTCTTCCCTCTCGTTAGGTTTCTTCGAGAGCGTAGTTGTCTGTTGAGAGGCCTCAAACTGGATCCTCTGTACCTTGACGGGCGGATCAACCGACAGTTGTTAGTCCTTCAGGGTGTATTCAATGCAGCGGTTCTGAGTGCTTTCAGGCTACATGCCATCATACGTCACACATTCACTAGTTTATCACGAGCCAACCAATGGTTTGTTTTGAGGATCATTGCAGCATGTGCCTCCAGCTTAGCTCGAAAAGTGGTGAAGGCCACCCAAGCATTTCCAGGTACTTAAGGTTTTTTTGCTCAAATATATATTGAAACCAAACTAGATTAGTTCAGAACAATGCTGGTGATCAATCTGATATTTCTGATAGGTTAAGGTTGCTATTTTAATATTTTAATTCAAATTCACTGTTGAATTAGCTATAAAATGTATACACTGCTACTGGAATACCATATATTTATAGAAAATATGGGTAATTTTGGTATATGCTTGATTATACCTACCTAATAGTATATTAAAGCAAAGTAGTTTGAAAGGGCTAGTAACTATAGGCTATTGACCCGAAAATAAGCCACTCTGAAAAGCCTAAAAATATGGTTACTTTAATAGGGNGAATATGTATTTCTTGAAATCAATCCTCCTTGTAAGTAAATACACCTTATTTCTTTCTATGTTTTAATCATTGGCTGAGAGATGTTTTTTCCTAGATGATCACCCATGCGTGAGATTCCAAACTTAGTAAACAAATACACTAAATTCACGTCACATTGAATAACATTAGTGACCAATGGACTTCAAAAATAAGTATGTAAAAAATACTACTAACAGGTTTTACCATTTAATTTTAACTCAAAGTTATTGTTTTACTATCAGAGTCTCATGGCCATCTATTTTGGTTAAAATTAATCAGTAAAGAGCATCATCTGGTTCTATAAAGGTAGTTTTTAGAGTAAATGTGTTCTCTTTTCGGGTCAAAATGGTACTTTCGTCTTAATGTTTTATAGGTGTGTTTGTATATACTTGTATTTGTGTTTCATTTTTCTACAATTCTATCGTATTTATCTAATTACATATTATATTTTGCTTAATGTGCTCAATTTCATACATATTATTTTTATGGGATATTTCTTGCATATTCCACAAATACTTTCAACAAATATATTATTTTTTTTAATTCAGAATTTGTCTTTTGCAAAGTCCAGGTTTCATTTTTCAGCTAATTTAAACTAAACAAATAACAAGTTTGAAATTTGAAATACTTTTTAACCCTAGAATACTATTGTAATTGTATGTGCTGTATTTCTATTGATACTTAAATCTGGCGTAATAACTGATAAAACCTTTCAAAAGCTTCATATTTGATCTGAGTTTAATTTTTAGTCTTTTTTTTTTAATAATTTGATTTGTTTTATTTTTCAATTTTTGTATTTTTGTTTATCCATCAAATTCAACATACATCAAACACAAAATTAAATACATCAAAATACAAAACAAAAAGAATCAAAATCTGTGTAAATACAACTAAACACTGGTAAATTTAAATGGTTTTGTAATGGCTGTACTATCTAGTTATTAATAAAAAAAGAAAGAAATTAAAATATTTGGATTCAGCTAATTTTTAACAGTCTGGGCACAGATACTTCTGGTGTTTTCTGCAAATGTATTAATACTTTGGTACCTAAATCCGGATTCTACTTCCAAATAAAATAATGTAATGTCTAAGATGCAATCATCCATCATGACATCTAATTGTTGACTGACTTTTGGAGGCATAGCTCATATATTCCATTCACGATAGGTTTTTACCTGGATGACAGTTCGAAAATCATATGTTTAGGTTTTGGGTTGCCAACACTTGTAAAAGATCACAGTTTTGTTATAAATGTAAAGATCTTTAATTACCTGTTATATATTACATTTAAAATAACGTAAACTTAAGTTTTCTCATACTATTTCATTTTTTTAGATAATTTCTTTTTGTCCAACTCGAAACAATATTTTAAACATAATTAAAAGTACTTATTTTTCGTTTTGGAACGTTACTGATTTTGTGTAATATAGTGCATACATCAATACCTTTTAATACAGGCATCGTATTTACTTGGAAAAGAGAAAATTGTTGTCATTTTTTTACATACAATACATGATTTTATGATTATTTTATCGTATTTTGAAATATTTAACTGAATAAAGTATTTTCATCAACTGCGTGTCCGCATCATTGTAAAAAACTTGTTTACCGTTATGTTCAATCATATGGTTTAAATTCGTCAGTCGCCATTTTGAGGCTATGTTCGTTAGAAGTTTTTGTGAAAGTGGTGTGAATATTTTTTCAAGGGGAATAAAACGATAAATAAACTTTGTGTCCAACCTAAAATAAATATATAAATAATATTGGCCTAAATTACTGTGGTTAGCTATCAGATTAATATATTACCATCTGTTTTCATTACAGTCATCCAAAGTGATAGATGTCAGCTGTTGGTGTAGTGATATATTAGGGATAACTTCTAGTAACATTTCGAGCTGTCATTCAGGTAAACTTAGCTCGCGAATGCCTTATAGGAAGGCAGACTGGCTTGCTGGGAAGAAAGGGGGATTAATTGTTCAGGCATTACATTTATATTTTCATACAATACTACTTTAGGGTTGAATAATATGTGTGTATATGAAAAAATGTCTGAGTTAGGGTAATAGTTATAAGAAGTAATATGTAGGTACCAGTTGAATGCCTATAAGTATTGTTTGAATTATTATAGTTATCATCATCATTATCTTCATCAGGTTCAAGCCTGTGGCTAGATAAGTTTATTAAAATACCTCCACCTTCTTCTATCATTCCACCACTCTTCCTCCGTTAATTCCTTCCATTCTTCTCCTCCCACTTACACACTCTCTGCTATCTGCGCCTCCCATCTCTTTTTTGGCCTCCCTTGCAGTCTTTTTCCTACATACTTCATTTCCAACCTTTTCTTGGGCATCCTCTCTTTTTCCATCCTCATTACATCATTATGGTCAGGGCCGTTTTAAGAAAATGTGAGTCCCGGGGCAAAAAAAAAGTCAGAGGCTCACCCCTACCCCCTTTGTAGGGCTGTTTATCTGTTTGAGCATTAAGCCGTTATAATATATTGATAAGTACTCGGTAATTATGTTACTTAATAATTTCTCATGTTTTATGGAATATTGGTCAACCCATTAAATGACTGTACTTTATTAAATGCAAACAAATTAAGTTAACAAAAGCAAATTCCTCTTTGTACCATTTCACGGTTAGTTTTCTGTGAACTGACAGCGGTAGCACAATGGTGGCATATTCTTCTGTCCTTCAAAACATACTCGATTAACGTAAATCTTAAATTACATGAAGTTAGGATTCCATTCCATATTCCTGAAAACCCTATCACTAAGTGAATACTTATTGCTGTTAATTAGGTACACTATTTGATACAAAATTTAGAATAATAACTGTAGTTTAATCTAATTGTCTTTGGAGGAATTGTGCCCCCCTGGAACGTGAGGCTCGGGGCTATTGCCCCCTTGGCCCACCTCCTAGACGTGACACTAATTATGGTAACTATTAATTAGTATATTTATATTTTCTAGCTATGCTATTGACATTCCACGCAGCTCGTTGGCTCACATTCAAGGCATATTACGTGAAACTGTCTCTTCATGGGAGTCGGTACAGATTGATTGTCCGGAGACTAGAGCACTTGCTAGAGCGCAACTCGAGAGATGTGCACAGAGATACTTTAAAAGTGCTCGAAGAAACCACCGCAAAGGGATTACCACACATTTTCAAAAATGTTACATAAACTATATTAAAACTTATTGTGTTTGCAAAACACCTTATAAAACAAACATGAAAAGTTTGTTTAAAAATTCTTATGATGATATTTCACTGCATGGTTAACAAAATAGGTTCTTACAAAATGATAGATTACTATAGCGGCATGCAAAGTCCATTTTTTCTTTTTTAAACAAAGTTGAATCAAATATGTATTAAATATGTCCAAAGTTGAATTAGGTTCAAATATTTTTGTTATTTTTTTATATTGAGAAGAAATATTATAGTGTATACATTTATATTTAACTTTTGGTATCAAATTAAGATTTACAAATGTTTTAGTTATAAAATTGATTATTAGATTTTGCCCTAAACTGTTACATTAAGCTGTTGCCACAACAATATTCTGTGCAGTGGCAGTAATATAAATTGTTGAAATGTGTGCCTCTCTTCACTATAAATCAAATAGTGTTTGTTAATTTATTAATACCTATACCTTTTACCTGCCTTTCTTCCATGCATAATATTTTACAGTGAAAATAACCCACTAATGTGTTCCTAAAGGTCAAAGATAAAAAATAAAAAATTGAACATGTTTGACCCTAATAAGAAATACAATTTGTTGCCTACTTCCTTTATTTGAGGTGCCATAATACAGAAATTAGAAGAAATTTGACAGATATTTTAGTAGAATGAAAAGTTGAACAAATTCCTATAGAAGTTTGAGAATAAATAATTAACAAAATGTTTGAATTAGAGTACAACAGAATGATTTACACATATCAAAACTAAAATATTTCTACATACTCTATGCCGCTAAGAACTCGAAAGTTAATTGCCACACTTACAAAAGCACGCCACCTATCGCTTTCAGGTCCATTCAAATGTTATCCTTCCATCTCTCTCAGTTTTCCCAGTGTTTTATTACTACTGGGTTTACCACTCAAAACTCTGAACACATGTCTAGATTTTTTTAATTTCCACTGAATGTCCTGCCCTCCATAATCTACTATAGAAACAAAATATGTTAATCAAAATTCTTAAAAAACAAGTTTGAAATATACCATTTATATAAAAAAATTAAAGACTGTGTTCTCTTGTAACATAATTAATCTATTTCTCTTTTAGTTCCTATAGATAGTTAATATTATTTGAGTCAAAGATGAGCAAAAGTTCATAAAATGTGGACACATTCTAAAATAAGCACTCAAACAAACATCATAAATTAACCTTTCAATAATTACATTTTATATTATTTACTTTAACTAGTGTGCTCATAAACTTTCTTAATACAGCCATTCAAGGCTTCCAACTTTCCCTCCACGCAGTTCCAAGTAATCACATTAAATATATATTTTTGACTTCCTCATCTTTATTCCATTAGTTCGATTAAATACGAGTAGCCGGACGGGTATTAAGGCAGAATGTATATTTTCAATCTAGAATTACGCAGTTACCTCTGTTTCCACACACCGCGTCTAACTTGTAGTTTGTATATTCTTTGAACAAAGGACTTATTATTCCTTGATAACGCATAAAATCTACAAACAAAAGATCGTTTTACTTTTTATGAACGGGTGCACTTTACATTTTTAGCAAAAATTTTTTTTTTACCAGCAGCATCAAAATGTGTCAAAACTAGATTTGTTTGCCTTTAGTGACGCCACAACCTTAAATAATGAACTTATTCAGCGCAGGGTGAATGTTTACGCATGCGTTATTAAATGGAAATACAAGTACAATGAACCAATTGACTTCACATTCACAAATAAATGTTGGCCGTGTCCGGCACATCACCAATGCCTATTCAAGGGTGGTCTAAGAGTAATAATAAGTCGGTTCTTTGAACACTAGCATTGCCATTAATCTCAAATAAAGAGGCTATAAATTTGGTCAAGATACGATCATAAACAAAATCAAGTCAGTGGAATCCCTCCAAATTAGAACTGTGTCACGAATTTTGATTGGTTTAAGATAAATTATAAAAACACTAACACACCTTATATTAATATTGTGTTAGGAAAATGCTTTGGTTAACACTGATAATCTAATTGTTAGTGGGAGAGAGTGCTCGAAACCAGCATATTTGGTTTGAATCCCTACCTTCGGCACTAGGTTTTCCCTTATATTGGATTTTGAGTCGGCCTGGTTAAATGCTGATACATTTTTAATGACCCTTGTTCTAACAGTATTCCGGTCCCGGCACAGATTTATCTGATTACCAAACCCTTCCTTCACCTCTGACAAGACATCTTGTGAATGTGTGGAATGCCAGGCCTCCACCGTGGTTCGGATTCCACGTTAAACTGTAGGTCCTTCATTTCATCTCACAATCACCCTACCATTACACATTAGCGTAAGTGCGTATAACCCGAACGGGTAGTAAGACGCGTTGCTAATAATAATAATCTAACAGTATTAGTTTAAGTAAATTGAAGATGCCTATGTTCAGCCAAGCTATTAAACACATTTTGGAAGTTTAAAATAGGCCTGCGAAAGAAACTTTTATAAAAGGCACTTTTTGTGGTCAACACTCGGAACATAATTCTAGTTAGCCGATAATAAACTGTATGTTGTACACAATGATTGTTTTTAATTTATTGCTCTTTGGTTGGTCCGGCTTATTTCCCCCAACATTTAGTATAGAATATCAAATTTTTTATTGCATTGATATATCAAAAGAGATAGCTGAAGATCTCATAACTTGCTGTATGAATTTACAAATATAGTTTTAGTAACCCGCCTTGGTGGCGTAGTTGGCTAACGCGCTTGTCGTGTTGAGCTCGACTGCTGAGGACGGGGAGATCGAGGTTCGAATCTTGGTCGGGTGAACTGGGGCTGGTTTTTCCTAAATGGTTTTCCACTTTCTCTCCACACAAATGCGGGTTCACTTCCTCTAATTCAACCTTCCCAATTCCTAATCCATCAGGGTAATTAGTACTTAAAGCGTATAATCCAAACGGGTAGTAAGACGTGATGCTAAATATTATTATTATTATTAGTTTTAGTAAATTTGGTTGTAACTATTTAAAAAGTTCCTTGCTACCTCAGTCTAACTGTACAATGTCTGTAACAAGCTAAATAAAAATCTTCTGATTGGGTTAGACTATTAATTTTAGCACCGCATCTTACTACCCGCTTGGATTGTATGCACTTGCGCTAATGTGTAATGGTAGGGTGATTGTGAGATGAAATGGAGGACCTACAGTTTAATGTGGAATACGAACCACGGTGGAGGCCTGGCATTCCACTCATTCACAAGCTATTATTAATACAAGTCTTGACAGAGGTGAAGGAAGGGTTTGGCAATCAGATAAATCATTGCCAGGACCAAGGATTGAACCCCTGACCCCAGCACAGAAGTCCGACACCTTACCCCTAGACTGCCAGGTCGCCTACGATTGTGTTAGAAAGAACATCACATACAGCTGCATTAAAATGTGAAGGGCTAGTTTCTTTTTATCCCTGTCTTTTACTACCTGTTCAGATTATATGCTTATATGATAATTACTATAATCGGGTAGGGATGAGAAAGGAAGCATTTTATAGATAATCTACCCCCATTTGTGTAGTAGTAGGAGATTGGTAAATAATGTAATAAAAACTACCTACATTAGACCCGACCAGGATTCCAATTCTGATCTCCCCATCGTCAGCAGGCCAGTATAACATGAGAGTGATGCCTTAGCCCGTTCAGTCACTGAAGCAGGTAAGAATTTGACACCAACTCTAATTCACCTTAAACATGCTATATTTAAGTTGATATCTAGGTTTATCTTTAGTTTTATTTTATATGAAGTATTAAACATTACTTTCGGAATACTCTTATTAAATTAACATACATGTTATAAACTAACTTAAATAGAGAAATAATACAACATCTACTCATTCATCACTCTGAAAGAGGAAACTCACATTTCACCAATGATAAATTTTTCAGCAGAACTGGGAATAAAATCCATGACTTTTTAACTCAATAGGCCAGGGATTCCCAAACATTTTTGTTTGTTGAAACTCTTTTAAAATATTTCATAAGATATCAAGGAACCCCTACCTGGGTTCACAGGGGTAAATTACAAAATATAATATATGTGTAAACCAGTTGTTATAATAAAAATTAACTCATTTTAGAATACAATGTCTCAATTGTAGTATTGCCTATTTAAATTTACTAATTACCGTCTTTCGTGCTTAACTTGGCTCATCAATATACTTACTAGCTTCACTTTGAACACTATTACTTGTACTCTTATCTTCATCTTCTGCGAATACACAAGCTCTAATCAAGTATTTCCGCATTCTCCAAAAATTACTATGGACATACCAATAAAAATCAAGCTTTTTAAATTTTAAAATACTTGCAGGGGCCCAGTAACAGGCTCGCCAAACCCTAGTCGGGAATCACTGGCTGAACTAAGGTGTCAAACTGTGTTTGTGGTGTTTTTTCAATACCACGTTAACCACTGACCTGTGTTCCTGTGAGAGCGTTTCAGTGAAGTTAGTGAATGCAAGAACATAGAAACATTCAAATCAATATCTATATTTCTGTGAAGGAAACCTGAACTTTTTCTAATGCAAAGAGTATTATAGGGAAATTAAAATAAGCTCAAACAAATACATGAAATATATTTCTCTAATACAACTCTTGACTATCCAAATTAGGATCTAGGTTAGTATGTCTAGTCAAAAATCTGGAAAATTGATCTTATAGGAAAAAAATCAAATTTCACACTAAAGGACTTTATTGAAAATATAGTTCTAAAAAAAGCACATAAAACAAATTAAGTATTATTGTAAAAATAAATCTTCAAACTTCTTAAAAGCAATTACATACCACATTTAAAGCTGAAAAGTTATTTAAAAAAAAATTTTTTTTTTAATTTAACAAAAACCGCTGCTGCAATACGAATTCAGGTAGTCAGGATTCTACTGTAAATAATTAAATTTCTTTAACTTGTATTATGTACCAACAACTTTGGGGGTACAAAATTGAAGAGAAGTTGTGTGTGTGTGTGTGTGTGTGTGTATGAATACGAATTCAGGTAGTCAGGATTCTACTGTAAATAATTAAATTTCCTTAACTTGTATTATGTACCAACAACTTTGGGGGTACAAAATTGAAGAGAAATTGTGTGTGTATGTATATATATATATATATATATGTGTGTGTGTGTGTGTGTGTGTGTGTGTTTGACTGGCCCAAACCATTTGTGTAAGACGCACCTTAGAGGTTTTGTCAATACGCCATTTGTGTAAGAAGAGTTTATTATATAATCCAAGAGTGTTACTTGATATAATTTATTATCAAGCCATTTTCTATGTAAATGCCCATGAGCGAAAGGAGGCGGAATGTGGGATATAGAGGCATTTAATTTTCAATGCCTTCTAGACATATCCGATTTTAAAAAAATCTCCTAAATGAGAACTACTCCAAATAGCCTCTAGAAGAACCCAAATTTCAAAATATTTTGGAGGGCACTATTTTAAAATGCTGTTACCTAAATGAGAACTACTCCAAATAACCTCTAGAAGAACCCAAATTTCAAAATATTTTGGAGGGCACTATTTTAAAATGCTGTTAAAAAAAAAGAGTATAGTTATTAAAAAAAACTCCGAATGAGGATTCCTACAAATAGCTTCTAAGATAATCCAAATTTTCCAGCATTAACTAGTTTAGAGGAGGATAAAATGTCCCTAAAAAAAATGATTTTGTTATTTGGTCCTTCTCACCTGTACCCCTCTTACAGAAAAAAACCCACAATGTTTTTATTTCTTAGGATTTAATTGTAAATCATAACATGTCATAAACTTACAATTTTGAACCCCCTACCTCAAAATTAAATTCTTCTTACACCCATGTAACGTTCAATAATATGGTAAACTTGTTGGCCACTACAGTCATTCAAACTTGTATGACCATGGTCATCAGTCACATTTTAGGAATGCTTTCCTGATAATACACTTTAGTGTTGTGTCCTGATTTGGGTTGGAAGAACATTTTAGGAAAATCTATCATACAGCCAACATTGATAACATTTTACAACATTTGTGTCATTTTACAGGGAGGTATTAATAATATCTACACGTATCAAAAGGAACAGCTGCATAAAATAATGTGATTTGATGTATGAATAGTTTTAGAAACTATCAAATACTCTTATTTTTAGAACAGCATCTTAATACTTGTTTGGGTTATAACACTTATGTGCTAATTAACTAATAATGGTTTTAGGGATTAGGTAGGCTATCACATTGCGAACTGTCAGATAACAAATTTATGAGATTTTTAATTTTGGCCGTGAGAATAATTTTTGACATATAATTTTTTTTGTGTGTGTGTTTATTACAAAGTTGTTTGTAATCTCTCAGATTTTATATGGACTTTATTTTGTTTTATGAGGAATGCCAGGTCTCCACCGTGGTTCGGATTCCACGTTAAACTGTAGGTCCTTCATTTCATCTCACAATCACCCTACCATTACACATTAGCGTAAGTGCGTATA
>CABFOV010008144.1:0-24867 GCA_902141375.1 Timema poppense
ATTAGCGTAAGTGCGTATAACCCGAACGGGTAGTAAGACGCGGTGCTAATAATAATAATAATAATAATAATAATAACTATCAATAATTGTTTTATATATATATAAAATTGTTTTCAATCTTTCATTAGTTTTAACTGTAGAGTTGGGTTGAATCCATTACTTTACGAATCTGAATCTCAAATACGAATCTTTATTTTACTAACAAATCCCAAATATATTATTCGAATCTGAATTTTGGAAATAACGATGAAAATAAATAAATTTAGTAGAACAGTATAAAAAAGAAATGGTAACTAATGGTTAACAAAACTTGTTCTAATATACTCACTATAACACCCATACACTCAGTTGAGAGTTAAATTACTGGTCTGGGGTCTGGTTGCGAAGTTTGTCATATATTGATCTGCATCTGATAAGCAATATTATAGTTATTAAGCAAATTACAACCGAATGTATATTTAATGTATTTTAATTTTGAATCAGCTATTTTCTCGAATATGCGTAGAGATTCAAGGATTCCATCCCTAGTTGTTTTTCAACATCACGCCTTACTACTGTACTAATTAAGCTAGTGGGTTAGGTATGAAGAAGGTTGAAATTTTGGAGGAAGTGTACCCGCACTTGCGTAGAGAGAGAGAGAATGATATACCATTTAGAAAAATAAATTTTTCTGTACACTTTACTCGAACCACGATCTTCCCGTCATTGACAACCTAGTCCTTTGCGAGAATGACGCGTTAGACCATGTGGCCACCGAAAAGGGTTAGTTTTTATGTTTGTGACGCTAATGTATAATCGTTTCGTTAAAGCCAAATACTAATGGTAGTAATAACGATAGTGAATACAAAATATGTTTTAGTTACAGTTTTATTCATATAGGAAGCAACTAGAGACGTGTTAAGTCCTCTGTTTCTCGAATCCGTGAAAATGTTTGAAAATTAATTTTACAAAAGTTGCTAAAGACTTGGTACCACTCACAGATGCATTTTTTTTTTTTTGCCATTATGTTACATCATAGAAAAAACAAAGAAAACTCTTTGAGTAAATTTATTATATGTAGTAATACAATGTTATCCTTTTTTGAGATTTTCCCAAATATACAAGTAGACCACAAACAACTACTTTTACCAATTGCTTAAAATTGTGTTTTCAAGTTGAGGCCTTCATAATGTATTTGAGATATCTTTTTGAGATTTTTACAAATTTTGAATCACGGGAATCTCATAGCTATCAATGATTCAAGCGTCCCCTTTCTAGAAAGAACTTTTTTGACCATTATAAAAGTTACTTAAACAACTTTCGTACCGGTATATTCATTCATACGTCAAGTTATGTGATCCCACTAGAGTCCTAATGTGCTGACCTTAAATCGAACCAGTGCCCACACTATTTAAGGCGTCAGGATCGTCACAGAATGTGATGAACAGGTCTAAGTTGGAATCTCGGCTGGATGAACTGAGGGTTCATTTTATACATGATCTATCACTGTGGTTTTATCATACTCTTTCCAAGCTGATTTGGGTTGAGTTCACTTTCACCGCGTACCCTCCTCATCCGTTAATGTGGGATTAGCTCCCAGGTGCTCCGTTTTGAGAGTTATGTATGCTGCCACAAAGTGCCACAGTATCTCCATTTTGAGAGCTGTGTATGTGACCACAAAGTGCTGCAGAATCTCCGTTTTGAGAGCTATGTATCCAAACACAAAGTGCCGCAATATCTCCGTTTTGAGAGCTATGTATGCAAACACAAAGTGTCACAGTATCTCCATTTTGAGAGTTGTGTATGTGGCCACAAAGTGTCACGGTATCTCCATTTTGAGAGTTGTGTATGTGGCCACAAAGTGTCACAGTATCTCCATTTTGAGAGTTGTGTATGTGGCCACAAAGTGCCCAGTATCTCCATTTTGAGAGCTATGTATCCAAACACAAAGTACCGCAGTATCTCCGTTTTGAGAGCTATGTATCCAAACACAAAATGCCGCAGTATCTTCATTTTGAGAGCTATGTACAAAGTGACACAGTGGCCTCATTTCTCCTAATCTACGTTGTAGAAATGTATTGTCCCCACAAAATAGCTATTAAAGGGGGTTGAAACCCCCTCACCCGTAGCCAAAATAATGTCAAGAAAAGGTATCGCCTTTACCCCTTAGACAATGACCATTAAAGTTGAAATCCTTTATATGTTGTGTAATAGCTCATCTTTCAATACGATAAGCCTTTGGCTTACCTGTTAAATCCCTGGCGGTTTGGCCCTCTTTGAACGTCCTTACAACTTGAATAAAAAGGTACTGTTTAGATTAATGCTTCCAAAATTAGGTATAAATACTTGCAATTCATGTTCAAAATAATATAATGTATATATTAACAAATAATTAATCAATTTTCAACAGCATTGATGAGCACGCAGATTAAACGTTAAGCTAATTTTTAGCCTCGTTTTCCGAACACGGGAAATTGGAGTTAGAATCCCAGCCGGACGTTTTGTGTTGCTTTTTCCTTAAATGTTTTCCCGCTCTTCTTCCGTGCCAATGCGGGTATATTTCTTTTACATTCTACCTTCTTGTCCCTACCCCAACAGAGTAATTAAATATGGACAATACGAACAGTTAGTAAGACGCAATTAAAACAATATTCAGTAGTTCCATGGATTATCTCTGGTGACCTCTAATTGGCATATTTGCACAAAGGCAGTCATTATTATTAATTAGAATAATAAGAGCAATCTAGGAACTTTTTATTTGAAAACTTATTCATAGAAGAAAAGTCAAAACAAAAATAATACCAGTTTTGAAAGAGGATTACAATAGCATTAAATAAGTGGAATTGCTTTGTAGGTTTTTCCATTGTCTAATAAAAAAATAATGAGAACAAATAACACGGAATAAAGAGTAGCTACACAAAGGCGCTTTTTTATCTGGTTATATTTTTAGTAACTGCGCTATCACTTCTTTTTCAGTTGTTTTTGGATGGACGCTGATATTTATTTTCAACCTCGGATAGGATTTGGTTAAGTCTTTAAATTTTGACTCGAAAAGGATGTTCTGTTCTCTTCTATTATTGTATTTTGAATTATGTATTAAAATGGTAACACTGTAACAAGATAAGTACGAAATCAGTGTTGGTTTGGAAATTTTACTTTAAAACAGTTCGTTGAATGAGAAGTATAAACTATCGTAACTAAGTTCATTTCAATCTAAAAATATGGTTTCCTGCGATAAAAATCATAAACAAAAAAAATTATATGATAAATATATAAACATTTTTACTTTCTCATATAAAGCTAAAGTTGTGTAACCTTGAAAGTGTTGGAGTTCGAGATTATGATGAATTTGTTCGTCAAAAAAGTGGATTTTACAATAACTCTGTCTGTCTGTATCTAGGTTTAGACCCGTAACGGTTTGATGGATTTTGTTCAAACCGGATATTTACTCGTAGATGTTATATGGGGTTATTCTACTGGAGGTTTGATTTATTTTTACCCTAGTCATTAAATTAAGCATAGTTTACTTATGAATGGTTTTTGAAGATTTAAAAAAATTGCTCTAACGATTGACTTTTTTTTCCTGAAATAGCTTCAAATGTTCCACGATTGAAGGTTGAAGTTATTTTTATATTCCCGCTTCTTTACCATTAAAGAAACATTTCGTTAAAACCATTAGTAATCTAAGTAAACCATAACTATTACTTCGCGCGAAAGAGAAATTACTAACAGGTAGTTTTGTATCACATTTATACAAGTATTAGTGAGTCACCCGCTCCTCTCTTTTCATATTCGTCCCTGAAAATAAATCTTAGATAAGTGCTTACTAAGTGGCACCTAAAAAGTACACATCTTACCTCTCACCCCTTGTCAGACACGACGAAACCGTATTAACAGTTTGGGAAAAACAACAGCTAGACGTAATTTAAAACTATCTTGTTTTTGTAACTGAGTAAAAATAGAGTAATGAGATTAATTAAACAATAAAACTGGTTAATTTGAAAAGTTAGATGATTCGAACCGACCATAATTTCCCATAAAATTTATATTTAAATCAATGGTAAATAATAACCTTTAATTCAAGCTTTAGAAGGAAATATTTAGATAATTAGAAGCCTATAAATTTTCCTCGTTTGCACTCACTGTGAACCTAACTTAACAATCTTTATTAAATCACACTTATATGCCAAGAATGTTATGTAAAATAGTAAAAGATAAAGAGGGAGCTCTACACCGGTGGAGAGCGGGTTGCCTAGAGTAGGGGATATGTTGGGCTTGACTTTCATCGCTTCTGTGTGACGATGAAGTAGTGTGATACCCTGAATGAGCTAACTCTGCAATTTGAATATGTTAATTTTACCAAGGGTTTTATATTTTGTGTTTACAGTTGTATTGTTTTTTCATGTGCAGTATTTGTTGTGTATGTGTGTTTCATATAAGTAGCATATATAATGTGTGTTTATGAGTAACATATTTGAGGTTATTGATTTATTGTATACATACCTTCTTAAGTAGATACTCATCAAAATGGTTAGTTCGAATTTTGGATATTTGAAGTATTTCAATTATTTTAGATATCTCTTGGACTTCGAATTAAAAAAGTTCTGCTGTAATTAAATTCACACAACTTATAAAATACTACAATGGATTTAAAATATTATACATTCGGTACAAAATCCTAGGATGTTTGTAGAGTAATGTTCTTCATTTCCACGTTACAGCGTGTCAACAAAACTAAGATTTGGCAAAAACTTCTATTAAATTGTGACCTTTTTACATAGTTCCATATTTTTAAAATAGAAAACCCCTAGCTATATTTTTAAACCTCTGCTATAAAACGCCCCTCTTACGATCTAAGGCTCATTATTCTTGGCTATTTATTTTACCTACCAGCCCTAAGAGAAAATAAAAACCATAATAATCTCTCCCCCTCCAGGAGTAAGAGAGAAAAGCCAAGCACCTATACACAACAGGCAACATAATAATCTCTCCCCCTCCAAGCACGTAGAGGAGTAAGAGAGAAACAAAAGACTCCTAGACACAACAAGGCAACATAATAATCTCTCCCCCTCCAAGCACGTAGAGGAGTAAGAGAGAAACAAAAGACTCCCCTAGACACAACAGGCAACATGATAATCTCTCCCCCTCCAGGAGTAAGAGAGAGAGAGAAGCCAAACACTCACCTAGACACAACAGGAAACATAATTATCTCTCCCCCTCCAGGAGTGAGAGAGAAAAGCCAAACACTCCCCTAGACACAACAGGCAACATAATAATCTCTCCCCCTCCAAGCACGTAGAGGAGTAAGAGAGAAACAAAAGACTCCTAGACACAACAAGATTCCAAACACTCCCCTAGACACAACAGGAAACATAATGATCTCTCCCTCTCCAGGAGTAAGAGAGAGAAACCAAGCACTCCTCTAGACACAACAGGAAACATAATTTGTTTGCTTGGTTTCCTACAATAAGTGCAAATAAACAAATGACGATGTACGAAGAATCCATTTATGCCGAGTTCACAGCAGTAGTCGTCTGTAATTATTTAACGCGCACTTTCGTAACCGACTGATTAACAAACTTGAATATATAAAAGACATCCTCCAGCCTTCGGGCCGTTCATTACACCAATGATAGATGCTTCTATCATGACGGGAATCGAACCCGGGACCATTATCTCAGTGGGCAGACATGCTATCGACTGAGCTAAGGTTTCGAATACGTTTTATACGCTAATTAAACTTTAGTTTGTGTGTATGCATAGGCCTACCAATATTTTCTTAGGAATTGACATCTATTTGGAGAGCCTTTTAGAAAATACAAAACATTAATAACATTTTATTGTAGGCCAACTACTAGTGTTATTTTATAGTTATTAATACTTATATCAAACGTAAAACTGAAGATAGCATGACTTGACGTATGAATACGCGAAAGTAGATATATTAACTAGTTCCAGCTGTCAGATATGTCCACGTGTGTGTGTGTGTGTGTGTGTGTGTGTGTGTGTGTGTGTAGTTCGTCTGACTTATTTTTATACTTACAATAGCGAGGTGGGGATAAAAAAAAGTGTAATTTTGAGAAAATGTCTATTCCCAGCCGGCATTATTGCTCCGGCCTATCTTTCCACCGGCAAACCTGTCAATATAAAACTGACGCCTTTGTCGACGTAGCCACTGGTAACAGTTTTAAAAGAATGAGGATGAATTATAAATTATTTGCAGCTTGCAATAATTTACTAGCGAATGGAGTGATCATATTATAAAAATATTGCTGTATTTTAAATAATAACAATAAACACGAGGGACACAAATTAGTGGGAACGAAGCTAAAGACGTCAGTCTCATATTGTCTGGTGGTCTGGTACACCAAAGTAAGTTTTTATCTAAATATTCTTCTTCTCCCACAAAGCAAACGTGGGTACATTTTCTCAAAATTCTAACTTTCTAATCCCTATCCCATTGCGAATAGCAAGGACGGTTAATAAGGCAGCACGAAACTATACAGTCTAATTTTCATAGTTAGAGCCTTTAATACTTTATACCTTTTGCAACCAAAATTGGTAGCATTTCACTGTACTATCCCTTCCTATGAAAATTGGAGTGTACTTGAGAGAAAATGATCCCTCTGCACTCTGGATACATTATTTATTAATTGTCTTCTATAGCTTTCAGTTTTAACAAAACACTCATTACTATAGCAATATATTTAATTTTTTACTGAAGATTGCTAAATAGTCGTCTACCTCGGTGGTCTAGTAAGGTTCTCGCCTCAGGACACGATAGTCGTTGGTTAGACCCAGCCGGGGTCGATGGATGTTTCTTGAGCGATACAAATTTATAGTGTGCAGTTTCTGAGTGGGTCCATGTGGCAGTAGAACAAAAAGAGGATAGGAAGATACTAATTGTCAATATAATTTGTGTCGTCACTCCCCTAATAAATTACACCATTCGATCCACAAATATTCAGGCTATGTTCCTATGCCAGCTACTTTTCTTTTGCCGGGCATTTAGGTCTCAATAATAACACAAAAATGTGGCTTTTTGAACTTTTCAGAGTGGAAACTTTCTTCTTTTAACTTTTTATTACAAGTCTATATATGTAAAAAGTCTCAGAAAATAGTTTTGTATTCATTTCAGTAAACCCCTACTCGTATATTGTTAAAAAGTTTTTTTTATATTGGACCTAAACGCAGCATCTTATTGGTAATATCTCGGCCAGCTAGGCAGACCCCTAAAAGAAAGAAAGTGAACACGTTCTATGTTAGCCATTTTTACTGAACAAGTTTTTTGAGCAGTAAATATAGATAGCCCTGTATGTCAGACTTTTACCTTTTTATTGTCTGATTTTATCAACGATTTGATCGAAACAGGTATAAATTAATACGACCGGAAATTCAACTCGAAATATAGAGTTTTTTAAGCAAAACATTTAATTATAGAATATTAAATTATTCATACTCACACCCACTAAGGATTATTAAGTAAATATTTATGGTACCTAATCATTATTTTAAATTGTATTCGGTGACCATGTAGCCATCACCAAGCAGAGGAGTAATCGTGTTATGCACATGGTATTTGCAATCGTAAGTCTCTTGTGTGCAATCAATAAGATCAAAACCAGCATCGCTGGGAACGTGAACTAAACGCTAAGCTAGTCTGGTTTATATGGCGACGGAGAGCAAGAGGTTCAAATCTTGACCAGATATACTGATTTTTTTACTAACATGTTTCTCCTTTTACTTCCACGCAAACGCGAGTGCATTTTCTAAGTCAATTCCAAAAGCATAATTAAAATGCATACAGCCTAGAACAGTGTTTTCCAAAATGCCGTATATCATACGTATACTCAAACGTATCAATGAGATGAGTTAATTAAGAAATTTATTTTTGTGATAGTAAATTAAAACAACGGAGGGCAGATGCTAATCAAATTCTCTCAGTGGAATGACTTGGTGGTCACAAAAACCTGGTTAAAGAAACGGAATACAAAACTATAGACACGTAAGATCCCAATATACATCAGCAGGTACCACATCCTTGTCAAACAGCGATCCAGGAATGGAGTGAAGGACGTTTAGACATCGTCGGGTACCGACATCGACTCGAACTACAACCTGCTGGTGGCGTACATTTAAACATGACTAAAGAGGTTCAGGAAGATGAGCCGGAGAAAACCAAGGAAGGGGAAAATTAAGAAGCAATGTTGACATTGTGAGAAATTTAATAGAACATAAGTTAAATGAGGTGATAGAAGAGAGTATAAGTGCGTAAGGGGAGTGCAATAGTATTATAATATATTTTTGAAGGTGCTAAATGACAACGGTGGAAAAGTAAAGAGGACTGCATGAAAGCCCTGGCTAACAAAATAAATACTTAAGAAAATGGAAGAAAGAAGGAAATTGAAAACGTCAACAAAGAAGAATATATGAGGCTAATCAACGAGTTATGAAAATAAAGAGACAAAGCGAGGAAAGACTATATAAAGAAAACATATGATGAGATTATCGAACAGCAAACAAAAGGAAAGTGTGGCATCATTTACGAAAAAGCAAAGGAACTGGGAGGGAATGAAAACAAAGGGGTGGGAACAATAGGAATAGAAAACTCCAAAGCTAGGCTAAGATGGTGATGATTACTAAAGAGTTTTTACGATTAGGGAAAGATATAGAGAAAAATAGTAGGACAGGGCAAATTGACCATGGAACTTAGAGATTGACGCCGAAGACAAGGTATATGAAGACGAAAAACGACCCAGCATTTTAAAGAGTTAAATAGAGAAAGCCATAAAGGACATACGAAGAAGGAAAGCTGCTGGAGATGACATACCGATTGACCTTATGAAAAAACTGGGAAACAACGGATTAATGGATCTAACAAAACTTATAAATAGTATCTACAAAAGAGGAGAATGGCCCAAATACTTTCTACATGTAGCCATGGTGGTTATAAAGAAGAAACAACCAAGAAATCCAGTGATCACAGGACAGTCAGCCTCATCTTTCATGTGGGGAAGATTGTGAGAACAATACTCATCAAGCGAATGGAACATAAAAGAGAAAGTATAATGGAAGAAGAGCAATTTAAATTAATAAAAAGAAAAGGAACAAGAAGTATGATGGAAGAAGACCAATTTAAATTCATAAAAAGAAAAGGAACAAGAGATGCCACCGGAGCGGTAAAAATAATTTCAAATAGAGTGCTGGAAGTCAAGAAAAAGGTCTACATTGGTTTAATTGATTGGCAAAGGGCGTTTGGTAGGATGAAGTGGAAGAAACTAATGGAAATATTCAAGAAGATCATCAACTGAAGGGACATAAGGCTGATTTCAAACCTGTACTTCAGACAACGAGTGAAGGTGAGGCTTAACGATGGAGATACCAAGTAGATAAAGGAAGAGGAGTGAAGTAGGGATGCTGTTTGTCAGCCAGTCTGTTCATCTGGTTTGGAGAGTGGATGGTCAGGCAAGCCCTGGAAGGACGTTGCAATTTTAGTATAAGAGGACGCGTATTCGGCATAATAAAATAGGCATATGATCTAGTATTGCTGGTCAAAAATAAAGAAAAGTTTCAGAAAATTATGGACCAACTGGTGGAGATAGGGAGAAAATTATGGCATGAAAATCAATATTGAGAAGTCAAAACTGATGGTGATTTTTAAAAAAAATGAAGAGCCGTTGAAAATCAAAATTGAAAACCAGGATCTGGATAACAAATCAGTTCAAGTGCCTGAAAAATCTTCTGACAAAGGATGTCTACTGTACCAAGGAAAGAAAGTCGAGGATTGGCATGACCAAGGAGTCTTTCAACAAGAAGAGGTTACTGATAACCAGCAAGTTGAGTTTGGAACTAAGGAATAAACTGCTGAAATGCTACATTTGAAACATTGCACTGTATGGAGCATAAACTTGAACTCTTAGAAATATGGAAAATAAATACTTCGAAAGCTTTGAAATTTAATGCTGGAGAAGACTTGAGAAGAACAGGTGGAAAGACAGGGTGACAAATGAATAAGTCCTAAGAAGAGTGGGTGAAAATAGAACAATTTTGGATGTGATTCTTCGCTACATAGCAAACTGGATCGGACATATCCTTAGGAGGAAATGTCATCTGCATGACGTCATAGAAGGATAGGTTGAGGGAAAAAAGAGCTTAGAAAGGAGGATTCAAATATTGAATGACTTGGATTAAAAAATGTAGATTCTGGAAGCTGAAAGAGGAGGCAGAGGACAAGGCACATTGGCGATCAAAGTTCACTAACAAAAGGAATTAGCCTGTCGTAAGACAAAACACCTAATAATAAATAATATATATATATATATACTGTATACATTAAACGTAATAAATATAAATTAATTATAAAGGGTAGAAAAATTATGGCATTACAATTTGTTAAGCCAAGGCCTCGAAAGAGGTACACGTCTGGCAAAAGTTTGGGAAACATTGGACTAGACGGATATCAAAATGGGAAATGTAGGGAACGAGATAAAAGGTCAATGTTTTGGCAGTTTGTATATCAAGACCTTTTTTTGGCCAAAATAAATAAAATATTGCTTCAAAACCATGTGAAGAAGATTAAACTATGTGTCCGTACTGAAGCAATATTTTATTATTTTGGCCAAGAAAAGGTTTTGATATATACAAAATTCAAAAATACTTACCTTTTCTCGCATCCTTTACATCCTCACTTTAGGACTCAGTGCGGTAGAGAAGGGGGGAAGGGGGGTTATGTGCGCAAGATATTTTACGAAACTGTGTCGTGTGTATTGGACTTGAGTACTAAGGTGAGAACGGCCAATCGATTACAGCTCCATCTATAGACCGGGGAGTGGACTTGGAGAACACGGCGTGGGAACCAACAGAAGCCTCATCCCCAAGGCGGCAAGGTCCAGCAAGGTTCGTCAACTACCCCGTATGAATCCAATCTTTAGCCCATAGATACAAGGGGAACAACTAATCCTAGTCAATATGAAACGCTACATACATACCATTTTAAACTTTATTCAGAACTATTGGCATTTGAAAAGTTGTGAGGATTTAGATAGAGTAAATTTGTCAAAAAATTAAACATTGAATTATACGAAACCACCTAATATCATTAAATATGATGGGATAACGAGTCATTTTTACTGTACAAATTGCTTGTACACAATGTTTTTAAATTAATATGAACACGAAATATAATTAATTTTTATATATATTACAAACGCAATTCCTCTAACATAATGTGTGCGTTTTGGCAGCTCAAAAAGCCGTAATAAGTCGACCAACAATTTCTCTGAGTAGTTAACAGTCTCACACATCCATTATAATTAGAATAATGAGTGATGACCACGAACACAAGACTGCCCTATATAGCAGAATGAAAAGAGCATTGGAAGGCTAAGCCAAAGGTCCTTGGTTTGGTTCGATTCCGGTGTCCAGGTCTGATTTTGAAACATATTTGAATTGTACTACTAACGACGCATAATATGCATGCAATATTATTTTCAATATAAAAGCATACCCCGTTATTATGACATGTTATGTTCTAGACCGTTGTCGTAAGCGAATTATTACCTTTTTACATGTTGTCAATGTATTTACCGTACTAAAACGTTAAATCTCTGCATTGTTGACGCAAATATGTCATTTATAATTAAAATAAACCGTTATAATCCATTTATAGCTAACCAAATCACTGAGTGCCACAGGACAAGTAGCACGTAGCGTGTTTGTAAACAAACTTGAGTCCATCAGGAAGCCGGTAGCGTCATGTGTCTAAACCGTCGTATCAGCGAGGTAGCTGTCGGATACTCGGGGTATAGTTACAATTTAAAACCGTCATAAGAGTCAAGTGTTATAAATCGAATCGAATGCCTGTACGTCTGTGATATATGTGTAGATGCTTTACGACATTTAAGTGTGAAATTCTCTAAGAAACATGAACTAAAATCATGTTTCACTCATAGTTGATAATGAATGGCTCTACTGACCCATTCTTGTGTAGTTCCTTCTTGCTGACGCAGACCGCGGTGAAGTCATCTTCTAGCAGACACACCTCTTTTTTCTTGCAGTTGAGTGTATGGCACAGCTCACCTACAACAAGAATAAACACCATATTAGGTATAACAGGTTTAGATAGAGAATCGACAAAAGGGAAATTTTGGTTCACTTTAAAATATATTAACAAGAGCTCTGTGTATTGTTGTGAGAATTGATTTAAAATTTTTAAGGGAAAAGAAGGAATATTTGTTCATATAACTAAACTAGACTTGATAAAATTTGGAGACCTTATCTTATATGTATTTTTAACCACGTTTGAATGTTTTATTTGACACGGTTGTGCCCACCACAAGGGCTTGTGATCATCAATAAGTGAATATTTGTAGTTTTTACTGCCTTATGATACTCAAATACAAATTTAACGAGCGCTAGATTCTTAAGTTGAGGGAATTGGAGGAAAAACCGTTAGGTCTCGGATATAACGTCCATCCAAGTAATTTCTTGAGTAGGAGTTCTCAATTCACAAGTCTCCGACGTGTTTAGAGTTCAATCCAGTCAAGAAAATTGGACAACCTGGTGAAAACTTCGGATCTTTTATCAAACAAAGCGTCAAGGTGGAAGTCCGATGAAGATATTGAGAGTATTGTTAGGACGTCACTTAGATGCAACTTCCAAACTGTGCTCCTGTTGGTGTGAAAATCTGGGGTAAAAGTTTAGATTAGAGGTTCCTAATGTACTGTTCATTATGAATGGACCTAAGTTCTATCGACCTGTTAATTATGAACGGACCTAAGTTCTATCGACCTTGACGTTCCTGGTAGTAGTGAGGGGCGAAGCCTAGGGGACAAACTTTAAATTAGGAGTAGTTCCGCAATATGGAGATCTAAATGGGATTTAGGGGAACGAAAGTTTTAATAATCTTTTATAAACTATTAATTCAATATGTGTTAAGTAATTAAATCTCTTTGTACCTTTTTTATATCTGTAATTTTACCTTAATGTTTTTTTATATTTTTTATTTTAAAAATATTAAGTCTTCAAATATTATATTATTGGTCCTTTTTTTTATCTTGAAAGTCTCTGATTGGCCTATCCGTGAATCACTTTTCCTGTTAAGGAAAATAACGACTTTACCTCGTCCATTCTCTATTCGGATCTGATCAACGTGAGACATAATTTTTTATTTTCTCTTACTTTTTTAAATTTTATTCTAGAATATTTTCTAAATTAACATGTAGTTTTTTTTTCCTTTTTATTTATTTCTTGTTTTTTTAGGTTATGGGTTAAAGTTTCCGTGTAGTTATGTTGTCTAATTAATTACCTGTTATGTTTCGTATTATTATACATTTTTTTGTGGTATTCTAATTTAACTTAGAAATTGTACACCATGTGGCCTGGTTCTTTTTATATTATGGTTTTGTATCAATCGGCATCCTATAAACCACGCTGTTTAAAATTTAATAGAAAAGGGGATTAAGTATAATGGTTGAAGACTATTTTCTTTGTATTAATTAGATAATTTTGATTTTTGGTTTTCTCTGTTCTACAGGAGATATCTTTTATTAATACCTTAAACAAATCGGTAATGTAGTAAATGTAAATGTTNTAATACCTTAAACAAATCGGTAATGTAGTAAATGTAAATGTTCTCTTTTATTTTGAATTAATCTTTTATTATGTTTTATTACATTTTTTATTCTCTTACTCTTTTATGTTTTATTATCTTTTATTCGCTTAATAAATAATACAGTCCTTTTGTAACTGGTTTATGATTTAAAATTTAACATGTGGGAAACCACGTGTTTTAAATAACTATCTTAACCTCATTTTAGTTTGATTAATTATCTATTTACTATGCTAATTATCTACTTATGCTCTCTTTCAGTCTTGGCAACAGATATAAATTCTTTATCAAACTTAATAAGTGTTATTGGTCACCTTTCAATGAGGCGATCAGTACACTAAACTGTGGTACGTGTACAATTGTTCCCGGTGGCACGTTGTGATAAACCAAATAAAACAAGCAAATTAGATTCGTAAAAAATAGGGCCCCATCAAATCTTAGTAAATTTATTATGACCAAGTCCAGCCAAAAGTAAAACGGATTGAACGAGTGGTTGTAGGGCTGGCAACATGTATTCAAGCTCAGACAGCCGGCGCAGCCACGCGGTATGTGTTATAGCCCAGGAAATCATTAAAAATGTACTGAAATGCTAAATATTCACTATTATCTTTATTGTACTCAAAATTACGCAAATTGTTGGAGCAGTATGCCAATCAAAAAGTTCGGTAACCACTGGTTTAGATCATGAGAGGTCCTCACCAAGTAAAGATTGCACCAGATTTATTCGTGCCTACATAACCCGTTTTCAATCTAGTCAAAACCTTTTCAGCTCAGGGCGAAGATTTGACAACCTGAATTTCTGTCTCGATCAATAATTCAGTATTTCCCATCCCTACATTCACTCCCCGCCCAGCCAACCATGTTCACATGTAAGATGTGTACCCCTAATATCAATCTACTTCAAGGTGAATACAGATAAGGCTAAGATAAAGGAGGAAATGTTTCAAATGTATCCGAGGAATATCAAAACTATCGTTATTTTGCACGTTATCTTCTATCAAGTTGTTTGACACTTAAACTCAGCTGGTAGCGTGTTTGTATATTGTGCTGAGGGTCTAGGGTTCGATTCCTGGCACGCCGAAAAGTGTATTATTGGTGAAATGTGGGTTTGTAATTTAACAGTAAAGAATTAACAGTCGGGGGCTGGGTGTTGTGTCTGTTATAGATTAAGTTAGTTCATAAGTCGTGTGCTGATATAATAAGGCGATTCAGAAAGTGAACGTTAAATACCTCAAATAAAAAAAAAGTGAGATTTTATCAAGTTTGTCATAGAAGAATACTGTTGTAGAGGTCCCTCCTCCCAACCAGTAGTTTGATCTTGAGAGCCCATCTCACGGCTGATTAACCGGAATATTAGATACACGTTTATATTAAAACTAGACATTCTATCATAGTAGTATGTTCTGCATTCTTCATTACACAAGCAGTAATATTGCGATAAAAAAATTAATAAGTATTTATTTGATTTCGTTGTATTTTTAAAACAATATTGTATGGTGGAACCCGCCTCAGTGGCGTAGTTGGCTAACGCGCTAGTCGTGCTGAGCTCGACTGCTGAGGACGGGGAGATCGAGATTGGAATCTCGGTCGGGTGAACTGGGGGTGGTTTTTCCTAAATGGTTTTCCACTCTCATTCCACGCAAATGCGGCTTTACTTCATCTAATTCAACCTTCCTAATTCCTAATCCATTAGCGTAATTAGTACTTAAAAGCGTATAACCCGAACGTATAGTAAGACGCGGTGCTAAATAATAAATAATAAATAAATGTATGGTGGAATCGAGCTGTACACACGTCACTGTCGTGGTTATGTTCCGTAAACAGCTGTTGTTGCACTCACGGCGCTCCATAGGACTAGTCCGGTGCCGTGGTCGAGTCTGGTCGCAGTAGGGCATAAGAGTATATGGCTCTCTTCACATGACACGGGATTTCTCCGTGCGTTTCATACGACATTATCACTTTTCAGTCCTGTGTCGAGTACGAAACTGCAAGTCCTGTGAAATTGCATCCCTCATTTTCGAGTAACGCCAAACCAAGCTGTCACATAGACGTTGTAATAAATAGTACATCAAACGACGATTTGGACATCCGAAAATAATTGAAGAATTTTGCATCGTCCTCTCATAGATCTGTGAACAATGTCACTCTGTCCCGCCCTACGTTCAAAGTATGACCCCTACATTCTAAATTGTCGTATTTTCTTCATACATATAATATATACAAACAAATTAATTGTCTTCTGCAATCCATCGTATTAATTGGAGTTAACTGATGCCATTTGGTGACTTGGAATCTTGTCGTTTCGCTACCACGCCGTGTGTACCACGGCAAGATGCCGTAGCCTACGCTGTGCCGGATCATGTACGGCCACGGGAAAAAACCGTGATGTGTACAAGGATCCTAAAAGTAGAGGTCTGGCCCTAACAGTACAGATTCTTTATCTAGTTTTTTAGACCATATTATCATAACTAATCGTGATTTTTATCTGGGGTAGGGTGGGGAGGTATGGGTGTTATTGGGGTGCTGTGGTGAGTCATTGGGGTGGTTTGTATGGGTTTTATTCATGTCCAAACTTGTTCTTTCCTGTCCCATTTATTTTTAAATGTATGTACCATTTGATTTTATCAGTATGTCCCGGGGGAGAATTTTGTGTGAGTTTTTTTAAACTTATTGGTGGGGGAGCGTATAGTCTCGGGCGTCGGGCAGGAGTATCTCCCCTTTACATCCTCCTCTGTCTGTCTCATCACAGATAATGAACTAAGTTAAAGCTCTACCTCGTTTGGCCACCGGGCCTTTCATTTTTCCCCTTTCTCCCCTAATTCTACCCCTTTTCTTGAGCTAAGTGTGCCATATACCCCTGAGGGCTAAAATGTGTCGTTACCGACTAGAACTTTTCGAGGGTATCATTGAACCCAAATGAAGAGCTGTTCACCTTCAGTGTGACTAAGCTTACTTATTTTAGTTATAAATGTTGAAAGCCGATAGCAATGACCCCAACCCTGACTTAATAGTGTCTACTTTTGTCCCAATTACTCAAAGGAAAGTCCGTTGATACATTGGGTATGGGGGTCACCGCCTCTTTGGTACAATCGCTTTTGGAACGACCTCTTAAGGCCACGATTCAGATGTGGTTTCTAACACTCATTCAGGGAACAATTTTTTTGCAAACAAGCCTTATTAAAACTGATTGTTGTATTTCTACGGTCGGCATGTACAGTTATAGATATTCTTTCTACCAGAGGAGGGGGAACACATCCACACTCGGCGGATGCTGGAAAATGAATAACGCATAACAGTGAATCCGTGCTGTTTTACAAAATCCATCCAGTCACTGACGAGACCAAATTATTGACCAATTAGAGGCTTAACCCTTTACATGCTTCCCGGTATATTGTGCCCTTTAGCCACCAGGGTGAGGGGGAACACATCCACACAAGACTGACGCGTAAATGTAAATTCCTGCTGTTTTACAAGAATCAGCCAATCCCCGATAAGGAAACAAAATTATTGACCAATAAGAAGCTTACACCTTTACATGCGGCCTACCCCACTGATGCGATTATAAATAGACATTTAAATCATTACATTCGTTCATTAAAATTCATAATTGGGTTGGATAAACACAAAAATGAGTTTTGACGCACCAGAAAATTGAATAAATGCAGGTATGTTTTAAACCGTTTTGTATACTTTAATGGTAACTGTTTTGCTTACTAAGTCTTTGATGTTCAGTGGTATATCCTCCTTTGCTATGTCAAGAAGACGCACCCCTGGCACCAACCAGTATCATTCAACCAGCCGTCCCCAATAGACCTGACCCGTTGGGGTTATTTACCGAGGACGGAATATGCCTCGCGGATAACAACTGCTCCATGGACAATAAATGTTCTGTTATAGATTTTAGAGTGACTGGAAAGTTTTTTCAACAGTAATCAATGTGTATTTATTTAATTGCCGATTGCTGGGACCCAAAGGGGTTGTACGACGGACTAGGAGTGGACCCTTAAGAGCGTCAGTGGCTCGATTCAGAGCTACACACGCCTCCACTCCTTGTAACTAGCGATTGGGGGCGGCTACACGAGTTAGCGTACACCGTATATTTTCCGGTTTCTGTGCAGGCACCAGCTCCATAAGGCAGCGAGGTGGTGGTGGGCTCTGTACCAGACCACCTCATATGAAGCGGTCGATGCTCTGACCCGGCAGCAGGATTCAGCCCACCTTACCCTGTCTCTGGCAATGGAAACGCGGTCAGCGTCATGCCTGATGTTTGGGATGAACTGTACGCGATTGATAACTTAATATGTAAGTTTTCCACTCTTTAACTACTGAAACTATCTTTTAAAGAAAATATTCTAAATTTGTATAAAAGGTACCATCTACAAGTAAAAATACTATAACCACTGGTTTAGAAATAGACAAATTATTACACAAGATTTATTTGCTTCCTTTCCTCCCCAAACCACCGTTGTATCGAATACCTTGAACTTAGGAAGCTTGACCTGTTCACTGATAATATGGCGCTGACCTGGATATGGAATCACCCCAAACAATTAGGCAAGATAGGGTGCTGGATTTGGAGGCTCTCCAGGTATAATTTTGCAACCCATCATTTCGCTGGGAAAATGAATGTGGTAGCGGATGCGTTGTCTCGTATGTCTGAGGATCGTGTTCCTGTTGGGGAGTACCTAGAAGCCGACCCCCTGTGTGTCATTCATACCATCCCCGAATCCTTTATCTCGATTGGTACTCACCAGTCTGAGGACGACTTTTGAAGGCGGGTAGTCGAGAGGATCAGAGATGTAAAGGTCGTAGGGAACTACTGTATCCGTAAAGGCCTCTTGGTCGCCAATATTAGGGGGGAAACCAGGTATTACATTCCCGAAAAGCTTAGGCCCATGCTCCTAAGATATTTTTAGGGCTCTGTGTTTGGTGGGCACTGTGGTATACTCAAGACCATCTAAAGTTTCTAAAGAGTTATTCTGGCCAAAATTATTTAGGGACGTTAGAGATTGAGTGCATACGTGCGAGGCGTGTCAAAGGGCCAAACCCTCCCAGAACTCTAAGAACGGACTATATTCTGCCGATATTGCTACGCGTACCTGGGGAAAGGTTATTGTTGACTACGTCAGGCCTCTCACACGCTCGCACGCAGCACCGCGATCTTAATTGCGATGGCTGCGTTTTCTAAATTCGTGATACTGATCCCTCTTAGGAACATGAAGGCATCGACGACGCTGAACGCCCTGTCTAGGCGGGTATGGGCTCTGCTAGGCACCTCTAGTGTTATTGTAAGTGACAATGGGCCATGTTTTAAGTCTAAGGCATTCTAGGACATATGCTTTACTTGGGGTATCAGGCACGTGACAACCAGTCCTTATAACTCATCCATGAACCACATAGAACGTTTCAATCGTAATTTTAACGTAGCGTTGACTATCTTCTACCACCATAACCACTCCCACTGGGATAAACACCTGGACTTATTGAACGTTGCGTTCAATTCTGCTTTCCATGATTCGGTTAAAACACTTTATTATTGGCGTAGTACATTAAGAGGTTATTTGGGATACTGGCCACCTCAATTTTATATAGTTATTTCTGACTATTCGGGATTATTAGTTAATCAGGGCAATTACATCTAACTTTGTTCTTTTTGCCTTATGTAGTGGGTAAAGATTTTTGTAGTTTAAGTTATTTTATTTGTGTAAATGCCTGGAAGTTGTCACCGATAGTGACGAGCAAGTTTGACATTTATTTATTTGTCTTTGAACGCTCTAGTCAAAATAAATGTCTGTATATATATGTAGTGTAGTGTCCTCGCCGAATATTGATATCTTTGGGTCCGTAAGCTCTATATGTTGGTTGATTATCCTTATTCATCTATTATGTTTTGCTTTGAACAAACTATTCAATTTATTTATTGTTGGGGAGCTTTATTCAATGTTAGTGTACTCTTCCGTGCGCACGCTGATCATTGTAAGACAAATTAATTTGTCGTTGCTTAGTATTGAAGTCTTCCACTCAAAGCATGATAGTCACATTGGTGTTAATGAAATGTTACGTTTAATAC
The DNA here is from genome assembly GCA_902141375.1 of Timema poppense. Lineage (NCBI taxonomy): Eukaryota > Metazoa > Arthropoda > Insecta > Phasmatodea > Timematidae > Timema > Timema poppense. The sequence goes on from CABFOV010008144.1 coordinate 19,659, forward strand.
CAAGTTTTCTGACTTTTGGCATTTTGGCCAATTCTCGTATTTATGGTAAATTACGTTTGATAACGAGTGTTTGGTTTAAAAATTTGTGTTAGTGGAATATTATGTTGAATAGTAATGATGTTTCTGGCATAAACATTTTAGTCGATTTTACCTTTAATGTAATATGAAGTTATATAATAATAATAATAATGTTTTTGGTATAAACATTCTTGTCAATTTTGCCTTTTATGAAATATCATGTTGGAAAATTATTATAATTTTTCTGAGATAAACTTTCTAGTCAAATTTACCTTAATGAAATATGAGGTAAATTAATAATAATAATGTTTCTGATATAAACGTTCTTATCAATTTCACCTTTAATGAAATATCATGCTGAGTTATTATAATGTTTGTAACTTGGTCATACCAGCCGAGTTTGTATAAAATATATTATATTAATATTGTAATTTCTAATTAGGACAGTCGAGTCCATTATTGAGACATGTTTTGTAATAAGTCTCTGATTCTAATATTTCTAGTCGACTCGCTTATCTAACGATGTGACATGATACATATCGATGTCCGATGCCTTAGACATTGTTTGTCATAACTTATATATGTTGGTTGAAACTCCCTCCCAATAATTGAATACCCTGGTATTTACGAATAGGCCTTTATTATACCATCACAACAGTTACAAATGGTAAATAAAAATTAATATTTTAGATCTTGTGTGTAATTTTGCTATCCAACTCTCAAAATTAGTTTATTTTTACTTTCTCCTTGGTTATCATTATACCGTCACAACAATCACCATTTATAAATGATTGTGTTAGATGTGTGTGTGTGTGTGTGTGTGTGTGTGTCTGAACTGGACACCTTACCTTAAACCAAATTTAGTTAAATTTATAAACGCTATCGAAACAGTGAAATTGTTTGCAATAATAATATAAATGTGTATTATTTCTACAAATTTAAATATATATATTATATTATACAAATATAGCTTTGTTGTTTTAATGCTATTTTGAATTGTTTGGCATTTCTAATATTGATTCAAGGTCCTCATAATTGTATTTGATATTACTTGTGAATTAATGTAAAAGTTATATATGATGTCATCAAAATATAGCTTAGTACATTAAATTATATTTAAAATAAAACTTTTTGTTGTTTTTTAAGTGGCTTAGGGAATAAAACAATTGTTTGTAAAATAATTAAATCCTTTTACTTTCTCTTTGGGCAGAAAGTAATATGTCGTCACAATGGTTACAATCACCCACCTCAGTACCATAGTTGGCTAACGAGCTTGTTTCGTGTGGATTCAGACTGCCGAGGACGGGGAGATCGAAATTCCAATCTCGGTCGGGTGAACTGGGGTGATTTTTACTAAATAGTTTTACACTTTCCATCCACGCAAGTGTGGTTTTACTTCCTCTAAATTCAACCTTCCCAATTCATAATTTATTATCGTGATTAGTACTTAACCCTAACGGGTAGTAAGTAAGAAGGTGCTAAATAAAAAATTATAATTTATAAATAAAAAATTAATGTCTATGCATATTTATGTGCGTGTGTGTGACATCTTACCTTCGCTATTTAATATTTGATCCTGACAAAGCTGCCACGTGTATATTGCCATCGCCTTTCGTCTTTGAATTTCCAAGGATTTAAAACAACATATTCTAGGGACAGAATGGGTGCATGCAATATGAAACACCATATTCTTCTCCCGGGTTTGTCAACTAAAAGACATGGCAAACGGCTAAAGAGATAGGGGTTAGAATCAATGTTGGGTACACAATCTAAATGTCAAGCAAATCTAACTATGGCTTTTCGATGGTGGGTGAGGTTGGGGGATTTGAATACCTACTGAGGTGTACTGTTGGTAGTTCTCACTAAATGGATTCCCACTCTCCCCCACGTAAATGCTGGTACGTTTCCTTACTCCTCTCTACCACATTATCTTCGTACACCACTACCAAGGGTCCAGTGTGGTATGGCGGATGCCTACACCCGTGCATGATGATGCTAGTTATCAAACAAATCAAATTTTTGTAAGCTTTTGTCGGGAAACCAGTCCTTAACTGTGGTTTGTAAATCACTGTGAAGCTTCTATATGGAGAGAGGCCCTTAATTGTACATAATCAAAGCTGTATCAATGCTCTCTAGTTGCGACGTCATACTAATGAACGATGACGTCACCAGGTAAAACTCATCGCTACATAAAAGAAAAACACGTACTAACAAGTACAACGGAAAATACTCAATGAGGTGGAAATAAATCTTTACGGCATTAAAGAAGGCATACAGGACACAATGTCGATATCCTGTCGTCATGGAAATACTATCTAACGCTGTACAACTTGTCGAGCCGCCAAACTGGCACCAGGTATGAGTCATCTAACGTCACCGGGAAAATTCATTGGCGAAATCACCCATTCCTGTCGCAACACGTCGAGCCTCCAAACTGGAACCATAGGGTTTCTCGTGATTATTTGTGTATTGACTCGTTGAACAACCAATTTGGCAATGGTGAGCGGTCGATTCATGTAAAACAGCATAGATTTACCGTTACTCGTCAATTGTGCTCAGGCATCCACCTAGTGTTGAAGTACAATCAGGAATATACCTGATGGGAGACAAGCTTGTAAGGTTTCTCCACACAAAATGCTGCTACACATTCTACCTGATCTAATTATATGAAACGGAAAATATAGTCGACCAGCTTTAAAGGATTTTTTATTTCGCCTTATTTTTCACTCTCGCAAATGCGGGGTACACTTAACCACTGGAAGGAAGCATTTGATTGGATGAGCATTCTAACAGAAATAGCAATCAGCATAAATAAATAACCATTGAGCACATATCAAAAGGCAATGAACACAAATAAAAAACAAATGAGACAAGTTTGGAACACTGTAAAGGGGGTCATGAAGTTGGGGTCAGGAGGAGGGAGTAATCCAATAGCCAATCAGAGAGCGAGTGGGCGTGGTCACGTGATCAAATTCAGCCAATCCCGGCCTGTGACAGCTGGGCGTGCTAACTACTCCTGTCAGTTTCGGATTCAATTCTAGGTTTATGCCACTAGATTATACTATTGTATTCTCGATAGTTTATAACAAGAAAGAAAACATAATGGCATTCAGAAAGTTGAATTGTGTGAAAGTGTTGTGATAAAAATAATCCAGGAACAATAACCTAAAACCGAGTTCTTAATTTATTGTACCATCCCAACTTATAAACCCTTTGTTGTTTCGAAAAGGAAGTATGAGACTGCAGTTTTTATATTTTATTTGCATTTTATATTTAAATTCAGGAATTCTCTTTATTTTACAATATTATTTTTAATTATTCATTTGCATTTTAGAATATTTAAGCCCTTCAGGCAGTTTGGAAATCAGTACATTTATTTTATTTTAAATGTGCTTATTGGGTGCGTTGGACGATGAAACAAAACGGAACGAGCTGATCTACGAGTGGCACAGAGTTTTCGTTCTAAGAGAAATACACCTTTTCTTTAACACGGAGCGATTGCATTGTCCAGCCAACCAGAAAGCTAGGATTCAACTACTCTCATGTGATAGTGTAACAATACAATCTTCGTATTGTACAATAACTACCCCACCCAACCTGATATTACACGTTCAGTCGCTTAAAGCATACTACCCGCTCCCCAAAATAACCTCGACGCATCCTACAATAGTAAACTCCACTATTGTAGCCCATTGTAGCCCCAACAATCATACATCAAGTTAGCGTTCTTAAATATTCATTATCAACTGTCTACTTAATAAACTGATCCTCACGTACCTTCTGATCTTCAAGCTGGCCTCGCTACGATACCACCAAGTCAAAACCGCCAATGTAGAAGAGTGGGGCGACAACGACTTGAGAAGTCCGTATTTGATGATCTACCCAGCCGAGAGTAATGTTAACACTGGACGGTGTTTTCCAAGAGTCCAGTCACCAAATCAACAAACCCTGTACTGCCCCTTTGCGGAGGGATAAGGAAACCCTCGCCGGACATAGGATGTTTCTACATCGGTCAAAGAGATGGATTATGAAAAATTGTAAACAAATGCATTGCGACGATAGACATCCAATCAGCGACCAGGAAGACTTGTGAAACTACACCATGATGACGAAATGAATTGTTACTGCAGTGATTGACTAGTATGTGTAACCCCCCCCCTTTTTTTTCTTGTTTTCTAGACTCAATATATAGGTGAATGTAAATTGTATTATATAGAGCATTATGAAAGAACGTTTAAGATAGAGCAGACGATATATCGAGGTCATGGAGGAGGGACCAGAAAAAACATTACGTTTGATATAAACTAATTTATGTTTGTAAAACAGACTATTTTATTGGGGTCATAGATGAGGGACCAATGGAGTAATTTGTTAAATGTTTGAGTCAACGCCATGGAGAAATCGCGTCTGACTTTATATATTTTATTTTATATAGCTAACTTTGTTTTGGGGTCATTTAGATCAAACTTATAATGTAAATAGTTAAATCTTTGGATTAACGTAAATGGAGATATTTCGTTCGATATGTCAATTTAATATGTATAACTAACTTTGTATTAGCGATCTTGTGAGCTAGACCTGTTTTTTCTTAATTGTAAATAGCCATAACCCAAGCAGCGTAATGGAGAAATTACGTATCATATAACTGTCCGGGGTGTTCGAGAACACATATAGATTATATGGAAATATCTAGAATGTCATTGTTAGTTATTATCTTATAGTTCTATAACTTTTTGGCGTAACTATTTAGTTAAAGTAAACTGTTGTGTGGCAACGCAACCTCTTGCGTTTGATTCTCTTTTTCATGGATTACATCTATGAATTATCCTTGTGACTAATGCAAACTTTTAATTGAAGTAATTAGAAGGACACAAGATGTCACACAGTATTCTTGTTCAGTAATTCCGTTTCTCTTTTTAATGGGCAGCAATCGGCCTATTTATATTTATATCCATTTTTATGTAACAATTTATGAAATACCTTAAGTCCTGTTTTTGTGAATGTACAGCGTATGATGCAATGTTTTCTTTTATAGTAGTAGCAATTGGAAGTTTTTGAATTAAGGCCAACACTTTCCATTGTTTGTTTTCTGGTTTGAGCAAATTAAAGTATTCTTGATTTAAAACACTGCTCTTTTATCTGTTGTCATTTATAAATGTACGTTACATCCTTCCTATCCTGTAGTTTTAGG
>CABFOV010008145.1:0-24864 GCA_902141375.1 Timema poppense
GTTTTCACATCAAACTATTTATGTTGGCTATTCATGTTTTTTACACAGTATATATATACCGGCAGTGTTATTGTTTTCACATTAAGGGCCTATATCACAAAAATGTTTATTTTTATTTAAAAATATATTTTTGTCCATGTAATGTGTATTACGAATAACTGTTCATTTTGGCAAATACATTTTCTTAAGGCTGATTGTATAATGTAAAATATTTTTATTTTCAAATATGTATAATTTATCCCTTAAACCGTATTCACAGTTCAAGCTTGTATTTGTTTAACTAATCTAAAATTAGCGTCTGTAATTTTATTAAGTTTTATTAATTTTAATTTGAAAACAGTGTGTATATTTTCATATTATGGTCCCTCAAAAGTTTTACAAACAAGACAACTGGGAACATATACAACTGTGAGATCCACATTTTCTTTATTTTGGGACCACATAATTTTGAGGCCGAAAATTTACATGACTACCAATATTTATTTAGACTATTAATAAGTAAAAAGGCTAATATTTATAATAAATACTATCCTAAATAGTGTTTAGTTCATTAAAATTAGATCATTTAAAAACAAAAATAGGTCGGTATTCAATTACAATGATCTAATATTACTAACTAATATCCACCCATATTTTCGGGTTCGGGTTATACGCTAATTGTTATTGAATACAATAATATGTACAAACATTATTCAATGTGAATAGTTTGTAAAACGAGGTGCTTAGAATATAAAAACATTTTCATTGATTGAGCTCAGGGGCGAAACTGCAGAACCCTCTATTTCCACTTGGTATTATCGATAACATTTAATAAAATGAGCCCTTTTTTCTTTAATTCTTTATTTATTTTTGTAGTACAATATACATTCCTTAAGCTTAATGTCAGTACTTCAGTAGCCATCCCCCAGTTTATGAAAAATATACAAAAATCTTTTTATGGAACTGTGAGCTTCACAGTGCCAGCGACGTGGTGTTTGACTGTTGTGCGCATACGCAAATAGGAGGGAGTTGAGGAGGAAGGCGGTACTGCCAGCTAGAGAGAGCACTGTTGCTATCGCAGTGCCGCCTCTGACGTGATGGTGGAAGGAGTTTTTTTTACTCAGCGTGTGTTGTGCTTAAAAACCGTGTACCATATTCTTGAATGTGATAAAGTGTGGAAGAGTGTAGAGTTAGATTATTATTCTGCTTCCAGCTATTCTATTTGATTCATTTTTTTTATTTTATTAACAGAAAGACTAAATGCGCTTGCAGTACTTTCAATGGAGAAACATTTCCAGAGATCAAGGAGAAAATGATTAAACTTTAGTGCGAATTAAAACAAGAATGGATTTTATTTTTAAATTAATGACTATATCAAGCTTGAACTCTAACAATTTAAGTCAAAGTAAGTAAAAAAGTTTGGTTATTTTTTGTTAATATTTTATCAAGTTGCTGAATAATTTTTTTATACATGTTTTTTTTTCCTCTTTTACACAATTTTAAAACAAATGTTAAACATTTTCTGGAGCAGCACCTCCACTAATTTTAGCTACGAACCGCCACTGATTGAGTTCACAAAAAAAAAATTAATTATGTGCCCACTACGCTTAACGAATATAGAATTTAAAAAATTGTTTTGAATCAATAAGTATTTCCTCCACCTTCTGTCAACTTTATGGGTAAGAACATAATTTTAAAGCTTCACAGTATTTGACGAAATGGTTTTTTTTCTTCACTTCTAAAACGATCGCGGCAACGCTGTAGATGGAATAAGCTATTATTGATTCATCCTAAGCTGAGACCTGATGTAAACAAAGCCACGTGGAAGTCTATGCTCTGATTTGCTACTGAACGGACATCTACGGTATCCTTTCACTAAATAGTCCCTCCTTTGTTTTGTCGACAGTTCATCTCGACGGCTGTGAGTGTTGAGTGCTTTCCGTCTATTTATGACGTTTGCTGAGTCTGGCTTGAGTTTTGTTAAACATAAGACAGAAAATTTAAAAGTATATAAAAATTGGTAGTGACCTACTTTGCTATAATACTGACGATACATGGTCGCGCCTATTTAAAATATTGAACTCGTATTGCACCAATCATGTAGGTCCTTCGCGTAGTGATATTTGAATGTTGGTTTACTTCCGGTCTCAGGCTAGGATGAACCAATAATAGTGAATTGCTAAACGGTACACGTAGTTCCTGGTATTCCTGCAAGCAGCGTTACAGTACGGCTACCAAACTGTTTCAAATTCTAATTTTATAGATAAATTTTTAAAGCTTAGTATTCACTGATAGATTTTAAATAAATAACTAAAACAGGGATAAAAATATTACCTATCTCTCTGCTCTCTTTTTTTTCAACATACATCCATATTAATCCTGTTAACGTAATTATTCATTTAAAAATATAAGTAAATAATAGAACACAAAATAAAAATTCTAATACAAGATAATTGAAGTAAAATTAATTCTGCTTTATATAATGAAATTATTTTTTAATATTTCACTTATTGGCAAAATAGCTCGAAGTTGAAAATGTGATAATTTTTATTGTATAATTTAATTAGTATGATTTTTAAAAATGCATACAGAGTAATATCTCTCTCTAATTAAATAAATTCATTTTCATTGGTGAAAACCTATTTCAAATCCATTGAACGGTTTTGTCACAATTATTTATTTGGTAATACCATGTGTTTATGGGTGAATGAGTTTTGACCGGCCCCTTAAGTCGACCTCACCATCCGCACTATAAAATAGCCCTATTTTTTCAGGGACAATATGATATTCACCCCCTTTATAAACTAACTACATAATATTTCTCAAACTAATTCACATATACAATATATACTCTATATTTTCGATACTCTACTCGCCACAGATGCCGGAGCATTACGAAGATAATCGCGGTTTGTCTGTCAGCCGTGGTGGCAGCTATAGCATCTATAAAAGTGATCTAACTCAGGTCTGAACTACGGAGCCCCGAACCAGTGAGCCTTATTAGTGAAGAGACCAAGTGCCAGCGCGTGTTGCTCCTGCAAAAAGAGAGATGCAGCCAGCGAGACTCGGGAGAGCTTACTGGTCAGCTATTTCCATACAGGCGGCTTTGATGTCATGCCAGCCTTACTTGTTTGATGTCATCATTTCACAACCCCCACTACCACCTTACCTTACCCCTAGTCAGACACACGAGCTTATTATACATTATAGCCTGTGTTCGAACCTAAACCCCACGCCCATAACAAGAAACATGGACCTACTGGCGATGTTGAAGACGGCACATTTCCTCTCGTATGGCTATCCTACAGCTAGGAAGGGGCTGAGCTTAGTAATATCACAACTGGTGTATTTTATCTTACTTTAAAATGCTGAGATCTTATTATTCATATAAATGAGCTATCAAGAAGGTTTGGCTCTGGTTTTTATGTGGTTAATTTTTAAGGAGTTAGTCACCAGAGTAAGCGAATTTGTGTCTTTAGTTTAGTGTAATAGTTGGAATAAGTGTATACATTGTATCGCTGATGTCAGCAGTGGAAGTGGTTTTAGTTCAGAATCTTCGAGTCAAAAAAGGATGTTGTCGGGAACATCAGTCATTTTTTGGTTTGACATCATGCTTTATTCGGGGTTCAATCCTCGGTCCCGGCACAGATTCATCTGATTACCAAACCCTTCCTTCACCTCTGACAAGACATCTTGTGAATGTGAGGAATGCCAGGCCTCCACCGCGGTTCGGATTCCACGTTAAACTGTAGGTCCTCCATTTCATCTCACAATCACCCCACCATTACACATTAGCGTAAGTGCGTATAACCCGAACGGGTAGTAAGACGCGGTGCTAATAATAATAATAATAATAATAATAATAATAATAATAATAATAATCATGCTTTATTAGTTAGCCCATTCACAATTGACCTGGCTCTCCTAGTTAGAAAGTTTTTTATTGTAATTATTATGATTAATAGAGTGGTGTCATAGTTATTTTGACCCTTCAAGTAAGGCGGTTGGGGTGAATATCTGGGCAAACCTCAACTTACGTTTCTATTTTGTTTATCGTATGTGTAAAAATTGCAATCTGCATAGTTAAGTTCACCTTTCATTTCGTCTCCTCAAATAGGAACGTGTCAATTGTATTTTTGTATATTAAAGTAGCTTCACACTAATTGTTTGTGTAGACTCTTTCAAGTATGTTTCTACACATGGTAGTTGGAACCCTTAGGGTACCTTTTTTCGCTCTTTTCTCTAGAAAGCGCTTCAGTTTGAGTGTGGAGCCAGTGTGGAGCCAGTGTCACTGCCTAAACTTCGTGGCCTTTGTTTGTAAATTTCCTGTGTCTCATTTTAATAAACTCGTTATTTAACTCCTATATTTGCTTCCTAATTGTTGTGGCTTAGCCCCTCCATTCCTACGAAGGCCCAGGCTATTGCATTAGTAGTTCGAGCTATATCCGTTGAACTCGTGACTCGAGCTAGCGCCATCTCTGCAGCGACCAAAACAAGGACTGTTAACAATGTAACTGTTAGTCGAGGGAGAGCCAAGGTAACCGTGGCCATGACGTCACACTCCTATCCTACCACATCATACAGTGCCACAGTTATTATATTTATCGACAGAAGTGGGTTTACACTATAGGCCCACTAGAAACGGGCCTTAGGGCGGCGGCACATTTTGGATAACATTATTTTTATTTTTTGTTTTTAATAATTACGTTTATGCCTGATTTTCTTTGTTAAAAATCGTTTCTCAAATACTAACTTCCGCTCCCCCCTGCCCCCCCCCACCCCCCACATCTCGTTCCTCCGAAACTTCCTAAAGCCCTTGGAAAAAAATTGAGGGAAGGCGCATATTATAATTGTGCCTAGGGGCGCAAAAATTTTAAATCCGCCACTGCTTATCGGAGTTGAATTGTTTCCGTGTGTTTTTGAAAGACGGTTTCCAACAAATTGTGCCCCATTATGTCCATGTAAGGAGCTTACTTAATTAGATTCCTAATCCCTAGCTTATTAAAATAATCCATTATGTATTCACTTTTATATTTTCAAGAGCTTAAATATAACACGCTTTGGTGGCTCCATGGTCTAAGATGCCACTGCCACAGTAGACTAGACTGCCGATGACGAGCAAGATCAAAGTTCGAATCTTGCTCAGGTATATTAGGGTAGTTTTCTCCAAATGATTTTCAACTCTCTTAACACGCTAATGCAAGCGCACTTCATATAAAAGTATTCTTAATCATTCCTGAACATACTAACGTAATTAATACATAGGCTTATAGTACAAATGGGTAGTAAGATGAGGTGCTAAAACATAAATAAAAGAGTGTTTGGTAAATTATAATGTGAAGCTCTTATACTTTAGCTAATTGGCAAAAATGCTATGATAATTAGCACTATATCTATATTTAGAATATAACACTTGCCTTGGTAGACCACTCCAGGAACAAGACCTGGCCGAGGATCAAACAGTGGGTGTTTGACAGTGAGATTGAGTCTAGGAGTCACTGCAGAAGTCACCTGCAACTGTCCCCCCGTGGCGCAGACCATATCTTCCTCGTCATTCCCTTGGTATGGTTGGGATGACACCGTCAGCACGATGGTAGGGTGGTTATGGTCACTGTCCTCCAAGTTCCTACCTTGAGAATCTACCATGGATGTGGGGAGGTACATGTCCTTACCACCCTCCACTGGAACCGTCATTGCACCACCCGGTGTCCCCTGGTTACCCGCAAGGAGAACACACACCACCAGAAGAGACAACACACCATGCCAGGGGACAGTCTTGAGGCAGTGCTGGCAGGTCACAAGGCTTGGACTGGCAGCCAGCAGTCTCCACATACTCACTGGAGGGTTTCACAAAAACTCGACACTTGCTACATGCGCTGGGTGAGCACATTCAAGATAGTTTACTGTCAGTAGTTAGCATCTATGTTACTCCCCAAACAACTCAGACCAGGCCTCTAGAGTAGAGGTGTCCAGTGTGAGCTATAAAATCATGGGACGTTAATACGGCCTTCTATTGTAACTACTTTTCACAGTGCGCATACAAATATTATTAATATTAAAAATAAACATAACTAGGAACACAGCCTTGTACCTAATATTTGAAACTTTGCTTCTGTTTAGGATATTTCATGTGATACGTAGTGATTTTTTGAATTTTTCTACATTTTGTTTATTTAATATATATTATTGCAGTTAAAATGTTCCAACGTTTGTAGATTTGATTAAGATAGACTTCGTTATAAGAATATTGTTCAAGAAAATACAATATTTTTAACTCTACTGTTAATACAAGTATAGTGCTAACATCAAAATTCGCGTTAATATAAAACGTGGATAAATTATATAAATAATAAAAATAATTAGATATACATTAGTATTTTTTGATTACTCCTCAAATGGGCTGGTGTAGTTAAATTAATTTATATTTGAAACAAAAGTGCATTCTTATATTAATTGGTTCTACACCTAGTTTCTAACTTAATTCATGAATTGACAAATTTAATCAACACAATACTAATTTTCCTTCTATGTTTACTTAGTTAATCACTTCATCGAGTGACTTTCATTAATAATTATAAACGAGACAAGCTTCTGGTGTTATTTCTCTTGTCAAAGGTAATGTTCTCATTAGTTTTCAAGTCCATCAACAAACGCGAAGTGTAAAGAGCGCAACAGATTCATTACCCATTCACAGAGCCAAGATACCGACATTTGTCTATTGCACACAATTGATCACTCAAACACGACACTTCTTCGCAACACTAGTCAAATAGCGGCCCTCTAACAACAAACATTATCATCAAATCAACAATTGCTATACTGAGCTAACAAAAAGTCACATTTAATTTTTTAAATTATTTCATTTGTTCCGAATGACCGAAATAGAAAAACCACTAGAACTTGGAACAACCACCAGAGCCCACGTTTGAAACGGTCGATGAAACCCCGGAAAGTTATAACATATACATCTTTTGTTTTGTAAAACAAGGGTAAAATGACGTGTGAATGTTCGTCCGCTGGAGTCCTCAGCACAACTAGGGAGAGCGTAAGGTCACTAGTTCGTTAGCGTTAGAGAGAGAGAGAAACGCGACTAGCATCGACCGTTTTTCCCTCTACCCCTCAAACAAGCCCAACTTTAGTTCAAGCCAGAATCGATTCCCGCACACTCTAACAACTTCAATACACAGAGGCGCCCTACTTTAACTACTACTGGCAGTATTAATCACCCGTAAAGGGATAAAAAAACAGAAACAGTCCTAAGGAAACTAACATGTTTAAATAGTAAGTAGGTTGAACACGTTACGTTATTAATTTAACATGACCTTCTTGTGGTCCTTACCCCGTGTTCTTCTGAACACAGGCTGTGCAGGGAGATGGAGTCACAATGGAAAATACTCACTTGATGTGTTCTTCTAAACACAGGCTGTGCGGGGAGATGGAGTCACAATGTAAACTACTCACTTGATGTGTTCTTCTAAACACAGGCTGTGCAGGGAGATGGAGTCACAATGGAAAATACTCACTTGATGTGTTATTCTAAACACAGGCTGTGCAGGGAGATGGAGTCACAATGGAAAATACTCACTTGATGTGTTCTTCTAAACACAGGCTGTGCAGGGAGATGGAGTCACAATGGAAAATACTCACTTGATGTGTTCTTCTAAACACAGGCTGTGCAGGGAGATGGAGTCACAATGGAAAATACTCACTTGATGTGTTCTTCTAAACACAGGCTGTGCAGGGAGATGGAGTCACAATGGAAAATACTCACTTGATGTGTTCTTCTAAACACAGGCTGTGCAGGGAGATGGAGTCACAATGGAAAATACTCACTTGATGTGTTCTTCTAAACACAGGCTGTGCAGGGAGATGGAGTCACAATGGAAAATACTCACTTGATGTGTTCTTCTAAACACAGGCTGTGCAGGGAGATGGAGTCACAATGGAAAATACTCACTTGATGTGTTCTTCTAAACACAGGCTGTGCAGGGAGATGGAGTCACAATGGAAAATACTCACTTGATGTGTTCTTCTAAACACAGGCTGTGCAGGGAGATGGAGTCACAATGGAAAATACTCACTTGATGTGTTCTTCTAAACACAGGCTGTGCAGGGAGATGGAGTCACAATGGAAAATACTCACTTGATGTGTTCTTCTAAACACAGGCTGTGCAGGGAGATGGAGTCACAATGGAAAATACTCACTTGATGTGTTCTTCTAAACACAGGCTGTGCAGGGAGATGGAGTCACAATGGAAAATACTCACTTGATGTGTTCTTCTAAACACAGGCTGTGCAGGGAGATAGAGTCACAATGGAAAATACTCACTTTATATGCTCTTCTAAACACAGGCTGTGCAGGGAGATAGAGTCACAATGGAAAATACTCACTTGATGTGCTCTTCTAAACACAGGCTGTGCAGGGAGATGGAGTAACAATGGAAAATACTCACTTTATATGCTCTTCTAAACACAGGCTGCGCAGGGAGATGGAGTCACAATAGAAAATACTCACTTGATGTGTTCTTCTAAACACAGGCTGTGCAGGGAGATAGAGTAACAATGGAAAATACTTACTTGATGTGTTCTTCTAAACACAGGCTGTGCAGGGAGATGGAGTCACAATGGAAAATACTCACTTGATGTTCTCTTCTGAACACAGGCTGTGCAGGGAGATGGAGTAACAATGGAAAATACTCACTTGAGGTGCGCGATTCACTGCAATCACATATCTTTTTATATTACGCAGACTCGATCTTTTCCATATGACTGTTGATGGAAAGAAAGTATGGATATGGGAAAGACTTGGTAATTGTATTTATGAATGTGGAAAAGGCATTTGATATCGTGTATAGATATAAAGTTTGTAAGGTGATGGAGGAGGCCGAGATGGAAAGAGGAGTTGTAATGAGAGTTAAACTCATTGAATGAGGATGACATGAGTTGTGTTTAGACTAAGAGTGGGAGGATGGAGTGGTTCCAAATAAAAGAATTAGTGTAGCAGGGGGGTGCCCTTTAACCACTACTATTTGTGATATTAATGGAAATGATCGTGTACAAAGTGACAGGAAAACTTGGGAATGAAAGAATGAAAGCCGTGATGTTTGCTGATGTATTTATGGTAGTACGATGGTCCTTGCGAATCACCTTGTTTAGCTAGGGTTTTTAGTGTTTTCCTATGTTTTTTTACCATGCATTGGTCATGGGTGTTTGTTAATGGTGTGGGCCCTTTGGTTCGTATCCGTTTACACCAAGTGTTTGACGGCTATTAAAGCTACGAGATCAACTATCACGTATTCATACGTCAATCCATATAGTCTAAAGCCAACATCTTTGATATGTATTATAAATACCTATAAAATAACATTAGTTAATAGTAACATGTTATCAATATGGAATGTAGTCTTCTTAAAACAAATAAAGTAATAATTCACATCCTACATAAAGAGAGCGGTAGTCCAGTTGAACACTGATTCGGGTACCAAGGAAGGCAGGGTTTCAATTACGGGACCGTACCTTTGAGCTGTCAGCATTGAGTCTTACTACCCGTTGGAAGTTAGAGCTCTCACATTTGCATGGGAAACAAACAGCCTTAGTGCACGTGGCAGAGATTAAATATTAATCTAAAATAACTCTATTAACCTTCTATAAGTGTGTTTCAGTGCTCGGAATAATCGTCACACGTCGGATTCACTTTCTACTGACAACTGTATTAGTTTTACTCTTAAGGAGCTTCCCCCACTACTTTTTTTTTAAACCGAGTGACCCCTAGAGGTCTCAAAAGGGGACAAGCAGTTGCGGATTTAAAAAATTTGCGCACCTAGGCACAATTATAATATGCGCCCCCCTTCCAATTTTTTTAAAAGAGTTTTAGGAGGTTTCGGTAGAAAGAAGTCTTGGGAGGGGGGAGGGGAGTCGAGGAGGCAGAAGTTAGTATTCGAGAAAGATTTCAAAAATCTGGCATGTACATGCCCTGCAGTAGCTTGTGTTAACATTATGAAGAAAGGGAGACTGACGTCAGTTATAAAGTACAGTTATTTAAAAATAAATACTGTCGTTCTGACCTTAACTCTAACTATTTCAATAATGTTAGTCAATAATATTTAAACGTAATTATTTAAAAGATATTAAAATTAAAATAATATTATCCTAAATGTGCGGCCCCTAGGCCCGTGCAGTGGGCCTGGGCCTATAGTGTAGATCCGCTTCTGGGGACAACCCCTCAAGGAGGTAGAACCTATGCCTCTCCTCATAACAAGATTTTATTTTTACTCCGCCATCTTACTAAACTCTGTTGACAGATTTTAAAGCTCTCTCACTAAGGCGGTTTTGAAATAGGAAGGAAAGGGGGGAGTAGTCGGTAGTCATTAAAACTTCCCCGACCTCGAACCTTTTTTTCTTTAGTTTATTGTGTGACAGTACAATACACTTGTCAGAAGTGGAAAATGTGTTACTGTGGTCGATTACCGAACCACGTGACCAAGAACAATCCAGTAGCCAGTTGAATCTGGACTAAAATATAATAAAGGGGCCAAGCTAAAATGTACAACACTGTTAACGTATAGACCGAACGGGTAGTAAGACGTGGTGCTAAAAAAAATACAACACTGTATCCAGAATAAGTAGTGGGAGGGGTGGGTGAATTATAATTAACACACTTTTATCTTGACCCGTCTCACTACACACACTACACACATTACACACTACACAGGTCACATTGCTTACTGCATAACTCTCATGTTGGACTGGATTGCCAGTGATGGGGATATTGGAGTTCGAATCCCGGTCGGGTGTATCGAAGTGGGCGAGGGTGTTTTTTCCTAAATAGTTACCCACACTTCCTCCAATTAAATGAGGGTACATTTCCTCTTAAAGTATACTATCCTTATTACTATTCTATTAGCATAATTAATGAGGAAAAACATAGCCCTAATAAAAAATTATATATTTAAATATATCTTAAGACTCTAGAATAGTTTTATTTGGAACATCACCCAACCATTAGAAAATACTTTAGAAAATTACAAAACATGGAATAGTGCTACGCTAAACGGACCTCAGCTAACCCACTCACTTTCATGGCCAGCCTGTATATGACCGTAATGGCTTCGCAAATGAAATGAGGTCAACACGGAATGAAGGTTTATTTGTCAAATATATAGTTTTGTAGTGATCGTATCAAGGCGGTGTTTGTTGTTCGTTAAAATAATAAAACTTCACTTAATTAAATTCCTATTTACTATTCAATTGCACCAATTATTTAGATAGTGTATTAAATTAATTAACGAAATAATATATTTAAATGACTATTTATTATATTGGTTGGCTTCTGGTATTTCACTTGATACACATCACGCGTCTTGGTTAGTGTGAGAGTGGCCGTCAACAGATTTATGATAAATTCACAATATCAATTGCTTTGGCCGGGTTGAGATCTAATTGCTATTGATTATTAGGCCTGTTTTTCTATTCTAATAATTCTACCCGTGGCGAATACCCTAGTGGCTTACGCGAGGTGTTGATCAAAGATTCACAAAACTTGACTCCCAAGAGTAGACCCGCGAGTGTCCTTGGCGCAATTCCGACGAGACAAGAGTAACGAGTCTCCTAATCGACTCAACTGATATTTTTTTGAATATCAGGAAAACACTCCCATTGGTCTTCAAGATCCAACATGGATGAACCTAACTGTCACCCGGACCTTTAGCGCGTTCCAGGAAAAGGGAAGAAAGCCACCCTCCTTTAGAGCTTTTAGGAATCTATTGTTGGACCAAAGGAGACTCTCACAATATTCATTAACACCTGGCTAGCAGATTATTAACCTTGCAATCCCTGTTACGGTCTACAAGGATGCTAAAACCTATTATTTTATACCATGTTAATAAATAATTGCAGCAATAGTATGCTTCACTAGCTAGCAAGTAATTCCTGTCCCAATAATTATGATTTTACAAAAACATGAAATATTTTTAAAATGTTTTTAGCGATTTGGTTTAAAATGGACATCTTGGGTGTGTTTTACATGACAAATACCACTGTATAAAGGTGTTTTTTTAAAATAAAATATCGTTCAAGAGTAGTTTTTTTTAAAGATAACTGATTTTATAAAAACTTGACATTTTTAAAATATGGTTTTAATGATTTAGTTCCAAAGGGGTATGTATTTTGCGAGTGTTTACGTCACAAATAACATAGAGTTGTTTTTGGAATACAAAGTCGTTTAGGGGTTTGTAACTGATAAATAATTTTTCAAAATTTGGATATATTTTAAAAACGGGTCTAACGATTTGGTTCCAAATCGATATCTTGGGAGGTTTGCAAATAGCATTGTATACTTAGCTTTTTGAATAAAAGTCCTTTATAGGTAGTTTACTTATGATTGATTTTGTTTAAACCTTTAAATATTTTAAAAATGGACTTAATGATTTGGTTCCAAATGGGTTTCTTGGGGGTATTTTTACATGAAAAATAACACTCGATTTTTTTTTAATAGAAAGTAATTTAAAGATATTTTAATGATGAATGAATTTTCAAAATCGGACTAGATTAGAAAATTTATATTATAGTAGTGTGTGGGCTTGAAACCGTCAGCTAGTAAAAGAGGTAATTGACCCTGTTCGAGCTTGGTGCCAGTTTGTCGGCTCGACAAGTCGAGACTCGTAGCTGGTTAATCTACGTGTAAGGGACGGACAGGTTTTGCGTGAATAAAACACGATATTACAAAACATATTTATTATACATTAAGGGTTTTACAGACTACATAATATTTATTATTCATTAAAGGTTTCACAGACATACATAATAATTATTATACACTTTTACAGGAAAAACGTATATATTCGTTTATACGTTTTTCTACAGTGTCTCTTAGATGTGTCAGTAAAATTGTTTTTAGTTCACAATCCAGCATGTAATAGTCCAAACCGACGACATGACGTGTATAGTAGGTAGCACTGATCATATATAGGTTTCTGATGTGCGTTTCCACCAGTGGTTGCTCGAGGACGATGACATACACTGATTCTGTTAGCGTATCGCATACATCTACGACGAGTGTGTCGATCAAATCGTTGCATTATTGTGCGACGGGTGTTTACCACATATTCATTCGGTCGACGGTGACGTCAATGAGGTCCCACACATCACAAAGACGCGCCCAGCTAGATGCTAGATAGGCGAATTGTTTGATTCCGGCGTTTTGTTACTCGTTGACCGACGACCATATGGTCACCGCAAATGCATCTCAGAGATTTCATGACTAGTCAGACTAATCTACTGAGGAGGTTGCGTGTTACTGAAAAACTTTGATATGACCGACTTGTAGTTGCCCAGTTCTTGCCACTCTGTACGGTTCAACACCGCACAGTTCCCTCCACATTTTTCTAGCTAGGGTGTATAATTGTTCTTGACGCTCATGCCGACAATTACTCGTTTGGCGTCGATTTCGTTTAGTGGAAACAAAGTGTTGAAAATACTGGTGGAGCGACTTCACCGGCTTTGCTTTCCAGGTGCAAACGTCTTGACCTTCCATGATTCTTGATCGTTTCGATGACTGTCGTAATTATGGATGACACGCTGTCGGGACGCCACTTTTATAGGCACACGCTGTTTGGACGCAGCCTCTTGAGGACCTTACAGTCTTAAAAAATGTGTTGTAATATCGCAGAACCCTAGCGTCGTTGCCAGTATGATTGGTAGGCGAGAATAGGGCTATGAAAGTTTCCATTGGAATGTTCTGGGTGTTTGAGAAGATACATTAAACAGTAATGGCCACAAATATCTGAGGCTATGCTTTGAAGATTAATCGTGTTATGAGACGTGTGGGAAGTGTTTTTGCCTATACATGCCAGATGTGATTTTATAAGAGGTGTAAAACCATAACTGTCAAAGTATTCTTCCATGCCGTTCTTGTCGATAAAGATGGCAAACAAATGCTTCTCGGGCCTGGTGTGTGGATCCGTGTTAATGAAGAGAGTGGCAGGTCGCTCTATTCTTGTGGATAATTGATCAGCAGAGAAAACATCCGACCGTACCGAATGGAACCACGGGTTTGTTTTCAGCGCAAGTCTTATGGTTGTGACAGAGTCACAACATGGAACGAGTATAATTACATGGACTTACCATCTNATGGTGTGCATATACATTTTCAATCACCCATTCTTGAAGTCCCCAAACTATGGAAGACGAACAGATATTCCACACAGAACTATGTGCCATGCACATGGTGCGGAATAATTTAAGTGTTTTCAGTGACGAAAAACATCTGTCGTACAGATCTACGACCGTTGTTGAAGTGTATTTGGCTAGAAACTTTTTCTTTTCTGCACCCTTGACGATATAGTCGGCTTTCTTTCTGGGATCGGTGGAAAGTTCCTCGATATCGCATGGGGGTTTTAACACTCAATGTTGAAGTAATGTACCACATACAGATAAAACACTAAATTTCTTGACGATGCACTCTTTGGTGTCGTCGATCAATCTCTGGAAATCTACAATGACTTCCATGATTTAAATGACGAGTGTAAGGGGCGGGATTCGCTTATACTAACTACCATAATCGGTTACGACGTATCAGTTCTTATCGATGGTGATGATGTTGGCAAACCTACCGTACACGATACAGTTGACGGTTTCGGTGAGAGCTCTGGGGAAGCTCAATTCGATGCTCAGAGAACAATGCCTCGTCAAATTACAATGCGATGTTATGTGGGCGAACAGATTAGGTGTGAGATTGAAAAAATGAGATGGTATCCCTTAGGGAAGGCTTCTCGTGTGATGTTGCTACCTTTGTTCATGAAATGGATACCCGTACCAGAAAACAGTTTGTGGTAGGACATGACATATTTGCCGTTTGAAAAATTTGGCTGTAACGATTTCGATGGCACATGTTCCCATCCACGTACAGCAAGAAATGGTTCATCCCGTAGGTTTGGAATTTGAACGGGTTCTTGGTATCGAATCCGTTAAACGCAGCGTTTGATATAAATCCCACGATGCATCGTTTGGGTAACTGTCCGGTGAATACGTTGTCTAATGATTTCCCTTGCACACCCGTAAGCATAGTGAATAATTTTACTTCCACGTGGGTGGTGGGATACTTTGTGGAGCTGACGTTTAATGCCATGGCATGTGCCAAAAGTATATAAAGTGATACTTTGACACGTTGCACTAAAAGACAGACTTCAACGATGTGAACCTTAAAGCGAGGGATTTCAGGGACGGCCTTAAGACTAAACCCGTCTTTGGTACGGACCAACTTGGCTTTGAGTTTGATTCCGTTAAAAGAGTATTTTTCTTGGTTAAACACATCGCCGTGTAGATACACCAAAAGAACCAGCGTTTTACTTTTTGCATTGAGACTGTGATGGCCCTTGTTGCCGGCGTTAACCCCCTCAAATTTTCCGGGCTGTCTGCGAATTTCAGACCGCAAGTCAAATGTGTTATTTTGGCTTCAATTTTGTAATTTAGCAGCGTCTCAATGTACGATCTATAAGCATACGTATTGCTGAGCGGTGAGACTAGTTTTTGGTTTAAAAACACATACACCTGTCTGAATAGTGAATGTAACCATTTGTTGACGGGAGCGATTTGATCCACCTCTGTGAAAGTGCCACCGTCGGGTTTCATGATGGTTTCCCTGAGATAGAGCATAGTCTGTGAAAGATCGATATAAAACTCGCCTTGTCCGGTAACGGTAAATTCGATGGTCGAATCATTATTGAGAGAAGAGACAGGTTTGTACTGGAGCCATTGCCCACTTTCAAGACTGGTTTGCGTGGGTGGGACGGCAAAGAGATCGAGTTCACTGCTTGCACACTCACAGTACTGGGGGTGTAGAAACGTCATTTCAATTGAAAATATCTACCACTTCTTTCTTGACCTTATTACGTCAGGCAACGACAGAAGACTCACATCACTGCTTCTTACGATGCCCTTTATACCCTGAGTCGGTCATCAGCGTATCGATATTCTGCTCCACTTTGTGTTTCTAGTTTTTTCCAGCCTCACCAACACGCTGGCATAGGGCCTCTTTGAAAGGACAACGCTGATTGGTGACGTCTGAGAGCACGTTAATAGCTGTATGAAGCGCCTGTTTTCTAATGGCATTAGCACCGCTTTTTACCAACGGTACGACGCTCTTGGAAAGGCCGCTGAAAAAACTTCCTATTTCGTGCCCGAGTTGATAGGAAACACCGTGGTATATCTAAGATATTCCTGTTTAAGCCTGGTTGAAGTAGTAGGGACAGTTAATGTTGAGCAGCGTCTAAAATGAAATTTCACGCAAAACTTTTACAAACTCGAATGGTACAGGTTCACCAGTGTTTGTTCTTATATTGATTTCAAGGATTTCAATTACCATTCTAAGTACGGGAACGTAATGCAACGGAGTATAGCTAACTGTCTTATGTATGTTTGTGTTGTTGATACCGACGATAAGTAAAAGCAGTGCCACAATGTCACCCACAGGCAGAGGATCGTCCATATCCGTGTAGATATACATTTGCGAGGGCAAGCCTAGTAGAATGTTGGAGGCGTACGGTGACTTTTGTACTTTGATAAGATTAGTCTGAGGATCGAAACCGAGTTGTAGACTTAGTCGAATATAGAGTCAGCAACTGTATATTTGGTGAAGAAGAAACAATGTCCACTTTATTGTTGAGGTTTGTGTACTTGAATACAACTTAAAAATCCCCTTTAAACACCTCTACGTCGTTTAGAGCTTTGATCAATTCATGGATAGTGCTGTAGTTTCCAGCAGGGATATGATCCTTGAATATTTGTTCAACACCGTTAGCGTCCACCCAGTTGTACCATACAATATTTTGAACCTCGGGTACGGTGGTGAAAGAACACTGATATTGAAATTCAGCCAGAGCGACTTCCCACCTGCCATCGAGTGTAAGACGTTAAGGAAGTTGCGTGATGATATTCGTGAGGGTATTTTTCGGGAAATATCCCATAGAGATGTCGCTCCGCAAAGTGATTTAAAATTGGTCCTTCATGGTAGTGTGCTAACGTAACTGGCGGGAATCCAAGAATTAAACTTGACGGGGTAACCTTTCCACTGCACGTACACTTTCTTTCTGGCGTAGTATTTTATCAACTTTAAAAGTTTCAGGGAGACGTACGCGTTGAAATTTAGGTTCGTAAAGCGTCCATTCCCCTTCTTCACCGTCAAGGTCGGTGAGTCTGTAGACGACAGGATGTCGCAACACAACACTGCTGACTTTGAAAATCTCTTCGCTCCAATTGATTTCGTAGTCCTTTTCAAACAGCATTTTGGATTTGCTAATACGCACCGTGTCACCGAATTTTATTTTAGACTTCGAGTTTGGACGTCTTTAGCCGTACAGATTATCTCTGACTTGAAGCACATTAGTTTCTGCAACGTCGGCGGGAGCCATCTTGATACTGGAATGTTTGGCGACGTTGTAAGCGTCGACTAGATCTTGTAGGACGTCCACATACCTATACGTGTTATTTTTTGTAAATTAGCGCCACATGCGTCCTTTCAAAGTTCTATTGAAACGTTCCACGATGCTTGCCTTCACGTCCGGATTATTAGTGGTGTAGTAATGCACGCCTACCTGCTTGAGAAATTTCCGGACTACAGGTGCCGTGAACTGTGTCCCATTTTCCGTCTGTATACGTAGAGGTTTACGGCCGCTTTGCTTGAAAATGACACGAAAGGCGTCTCTCATGACGCTCCCCGTCTTGGATGGAAGCGTCCTCGCCCATGCCATCTTGCTAACACGTCGATGACGGTGAGCAAGTACACTGTACCGTCGTTGTATTTTCTGAGAACTCGCATATCGTTGAGATCGGCTTGACAGAGATCATCAATGTTTGACACCACGTACATGTTGCGTGGAAACCTCTTTTACAACAGGTTTGTGTACTGTACAAGCGTTCTGCACACGAAGCCATTCTCGTACTTTTTCGGGATCTTTCTTGGATGCATTTATGAGCGACATGCACCTGAAAACCCCTCAGGATGAGAAGGGTCGTAGTAGATATCTGCAAAACGGTCCATTAAGCTCTGAATGGTAGCCACATGTTTTCATCTACCCTTTTCAGTTTCTTCTTCTTAGGGTGCTGCGACAGTGTAAGTGGTTGTTGTGGTACGGGCGTAAATCTCTAATGGGCACCAAACGCTTCGGATTTACAATAATTTCTTTCGGAACGTTTATTTTTTGCAGAGCCGTGAGAAACTCTCGCCACCCTGACAGTTCATTGTCTTTTCTTGCTCTGACCAGATCGTTGACTAAATCCACAATAACGGATCCACGGAGAGGCGTATCTTGAATACTCACATCTCAATTTGATTCCCAAGATATGCCGCCTCGGGAAATGATATGTTCTAGTAAATGTTCAGCTTTTTTACGTGCCTGTGCTGGTACAGTATTAAGTACCTATGGGATGGGAAGTACAGGCATTTCAGGGGTGGTGGTGTTGGTGGTATTTTCAGATGGTGGAGGGTGTTGACTAATGTGTAGATAGCACTGTAGCATTAGTTGGTATAAAGTTCATTTAGACTTTTCAAGTTTTGAAGCGAGGATTTTTTCCATTTCCTTGTCCAACTCTGAGACCACAGGATTTGTAGCCGATACCACTTGTTGGTGGTGTTGCTCGTAACGGTGTAATGTTTCCGGGGACACCAATATCATCTTTTTCGTGTGTTCCATTATTTACTTGTTGAATAAGGAACCGAGAACCCCACTGATTAAAGGGGCTAAAAGTAAGGGCAAGAACGCTCCTCCCTTCTGAACGAGTAGTCTTCTCTTCTTCTTCCAGCACTCTCCTCGTTTGACCAGCTTGCGCAACACCTGCTTGTGAGCACGTAACTTTGTCTTCTGCACATTTTTCAGCGGCACCAGCACTTTTAAAGTGTTGTAGAAACACTCGCAAACAGAGTCAACCAGTTTCTTATCGGCCGTTTTCATCAAGGCGTCACGTTGTTGAGGGTTCATGCGATACATCGCAAGAAGCAGAGGGGCCTGCTTCAGCACTTTGGGTCTCATGGTTATGAAATGTTCTGTAAGCGGGAAGTGTCGGTGTTTGTATAGCTTTTGCGTGGTAAGTACACGCAGCACCTGACATTTGTGTAGGTCCTATATCTGAACCATTCTGGTGTACTTTGTTTGAAATCTAACAATGTATAGCCGTGAGGAGTACTTGTAGCATCAGTGTAAGCCTCTTGCAAAGATCGGGGATTTTCAGGACAAACTTGACGTGCAAAGTGTTGAATCTGAGTTTTATCCCTGGGATTTTTAAAAAGCACGATAAAATGTGCGTTTAAGTAAATGTCTCTTTGAACTTTGCCCTGGTGGAATATATTTTGTATAAGGTACATGACGCTAATATTTCGATGATAACATCCTTTCGTGAAAAGATCGACGAGCACTTCGTTGGCTTCACGCATCAGGTCATCCAGGGTAATCAGCTGTTGAGAGTCATTAGATGTTATCCATTTCGGGCAAACCCTTACAGAATATTACGAGTGGACTTGCCCCGTCTTGTTCGATTCTCGGCTGCCATAAAGCATAATACCAGGAGATTTTATCAAATTTAACGTCACACAGTGTGTCAAAGTGACCGATAAAGTCGGCAACGAAATGTGAATTTCCACAGCCGGAAGGGTCGCTTATGATGGCCGAAAATGGATGTTTCAACTTGTCCATAATGTTTGAGACAGCTTGTATTTATAGGATAGGAGGGAGGTGCGGGTGTTGACGTTAAAACACAAACATAACTTTACAATATTTATTTAAATCTTGAAAAAGTATACACACAGTGTAAAGTATACTGTGAATATTTAAAATATAGGGGGAATAGGGGCCTCGGTACTAAATATGATATATATATACAAAGAGTTTATTACATATTTGAATAGATTTTAAGATATATATATATATATATATATTTAAATAGAGCTTATTATAATTGACTAGAATTAAAATATATACAAACAACTAATTGACTAGAAAAAATCAGGTAGGCAGAGGATTGTACTGACAAATAAAAAAATATAAAAAATAACCCGGGTGCATAAGATAAAATTTAAAAAATATGCTTGGTTTCATGAATAAAAAAAATATGAAAAAAATCTCAAATCTTTGAAAAATGGTATGTCAGTGGAACTGTATATATTGAAAGAAAAAAATATGATTATTCAGCCCGTCTAAATGATAACCTTTTATTCATGGCGAGTGTGTTTACAAGGACTCTGATACCCAAACGGCAATGTATTAAAATCATCGGTTATCCGACGTTTGGTGTACACGGGCCGGTAGAATTTAGTCTGGGAAAAAGTAAATACAGTCGCAAGACCTTTGCTTCCAATTTTGTACGGTATCTGTATGTATATTTCCGCAGCCTGTTCAGTGACCATCGCTTTCAAAACATCAAAATTAACATTGTTCCGGTTGCCATAGTTTATGGTGATCCCGCGGACCTTGCACACAGTTTTTGTTGTTGCAGGATCGTCACCAACACAAACTCGGTAAGCGTAATTCTTGGGCCACCAGATACAAAGGCGCTAATGTAGCTTCCCGGACCGTAATCCTGAAGTTCATCAATAAGGCCACCTAAAAAGTCTCCGGTCGATGGACTCCAATCGCCGGGGCGTTCAGTGAATAGAACGCTATCTGTGTCATGATACAAAACGCGGTCCTCCAATTGTTCAAGGATGCTGTATAAGTGCAACCTAGCCATAACAGTCGTGTAGCATGCCACCGCCACACTCGTGTTAGTGTTAGCGCGCAACGCGTCACGCGAATCCTTGTAATTGAGGAAATAAACTCATCATTAACATCAATGACGCTGTCCACGGTGATGTACAAATCCGTCAGGTACTTGTGGATGCCCTGATAGTCGTTGACAACGGCTACGTGCGGTAAATCGGGTCTTTGCCCAAACTTTCCCCATAGTGAATTTAAAAATGTTTAGCCAAAGGGCGGAGACCAGTGTTTTTACAAACAGAGTAGAAATCGAGTTTTATCCCTCCCCTTTCCTCATAATTTTGAATATAAGCTAACTTTTCCTCCTGTGAGGTACACTACTCTGGCCATTCACTGGCTTCTTGTTTAATTTTCAAAAAAGTATCAATGTACCCGTGAAACAAGCCGCCAGAACGTGTCTGACGGTCGTAAACAGATAAATTGTACTCCCACACTTCGTGTACTGCTTCAACGGTGTAGACTTTCTCAACGGCTTTCCGGATCTCGTTAATCACCCAGACGCCTGTCAACCAGCGATCTTTTTTGTCGTTGTGCTGACAAGCGCCTTGGTTTTTCTCCACCCCGCATTTCCTGCACAAGATGAACATTAGTTTGTCGTGCATCCGTGTAGGCAATACGGGCATAAATAAATACCGCGGAGGCGTCATTGTAACTTTGGCTATGCCTTCTACTTGATCTATAGACGGATAATTTGGTTCCAAGTGAATTTTGTGGTGGCCGATGGGGTATGTTTTGTACTTACAAACGTAGGGATACAATGAACACACATCCAAGTACTTGATCTTCTCTCCACAAGAAAGGTCTGCTTCGTGGAAGAGCTTGATACCATTTGTACGCCCGCCAAAGAATGCATCCCTAGGGCTGAGAGGCTCCATGGTGTACACCTCGTGCTGGAGTACAAATTGCTGTAAGTCCTTGTCTGTGCGTTTCATCGCATTAAACGTACACTCCCACATCTCTTCGACCGTGTAGCTGGCATTCTTAAACTTTTCCAAACACGCCATTTTCGCTTCATAACGCGTCTCCATGGTCTCGTGGGGACTATTTTTGATAGGGGTGGTCCTGTCAGGGTAACAGAGAGGGCACCCAATGCCGAGGGCACCTGTGCCAATAACAGCCCCAGAACTGGATAATGGTGGTGGTATCTCAAGATTTAGCAACGCCGTCTATACGTCACCCTAACAAATATTCCTCACGGCCGTTACCCGCATGAAGAATAGAGACACCGCGTTGATGGGCCTCCCAGCAGGTCCATTGTACAGCGATGTGCGACTGTTGGTCTGTGCATCGATAGCCATCGTTAGGGATAATACCGATAGTACCCTCCTTAAGATGACTTCGGTGGTAAACCAACATGGCCGCTCCAGCTATCGTACATGCCTCTTTGAAAGGATCCACCTTTGCTTTCTCCATGAATATCACTCTAAACTTCAGGCAAGCCTTCCGTAGGATCTTGACATCATTCACACTATACAGTTCCATCTCGCGTTTAAAATCAAAGACATAATTTTCTTTGACCAACGCGTCATACCACTTCTCAAAGTGCTCCTTTACCTTCGACCGACATATCGCTGATGCCGTAGTCCTCCTTTGGTGGCAAGGGACCCCTATAACCCACGTTTTATTTTGTTGGAAAAATTGGGGAAATGTCCCTTGGCCAAAGACTCGTTCAAGCCAAACGTTTTGGGTAATTTGGACAAGGACATCGGGAGAAAGTTCAGCGAGTCAATAAAGTGGAGCGGACCGTAACGCATGGACATGATTTTCCCACCGTTCATTATAAATTATGGAGTCCATTTTTTAACCTTCATCATATATTTTTAAATAAAATTTCCATCATAGGATTTCACGTTATGGCCGAGGAGGGAGATATCCTTAAATTTTGAAGCTTTAATTTGTTCTATAAATCCAAAAAATTGGGCCATTGTGGTATCACCCTTGAATATGCGAAGCCCTATCGCCCCCACATTCTGTGCAATGATGATCATTTGCATCTATATGAAAGCAGGCCTTGCAACACGTCTACACGACACATAGGTTAGGTTCGTGCAAGTACTTGGCGGCCGCACCTTGAAGAAGCGTTTCTTTTCTGCATTCAAAATCATAAAATACAGACATGAAATTGCTCTTTTCCAGTGACGGCTTTGACGGTGCCTGCTTCATATAACAGAAATGACCAAAAGGACTGTAGCATGTATGCTCCAAGTAAACAAAATGGGCTAGTCAATCATAATACACTTACCCAATCTCATCAACCAGGCCAGGCACCTCGACTTCATAACACGTCCAACAACAACTACGCCCCGCGAACAACTATCAGCGGTGAGCCAAGTGCCGCATCTCGCCGCTAGAGACCACCACCCTGCTCAATTCCACCTATCAACAAAAGAACTTGCTAAAAAGATGTGGGACTTGCTACTCCCTGCCAGAAGATAATCGACGTTTCTAATGTCGCGCGCATCCCCACTTCCTGTGTGTTTTTCTCTGTGATCCCCACCTTTTTCCTTCTCGATTGTTCGACGAGTGTGCTCCATATAAACAACCATCTGCCAAGTGAGAGACTACTCTTGGATTAGGCGTGGACAATGTAGGACGAAGAAGTAGGCTTCCCAGACTTATTATTATAATGTAAGATAAAATTCTTATTCTGCGTAAAATCTACCTATTCAAAATTCCATTTTGGTCATTACCTTTTTTCTAAAAATATAATTATGGAATCTAAGTTTAAATCTTTGTTCTTTCGCAGAACAGACAATTTAACTTTAATTATTTTACTTGCGAGTTATTTCACTATATATGTTTTGTAAACATTAATATGGGAATGTTGTTTATAACGTTAGGCCATCACTTTTCTTATGTAATTAAGGTTTGACTGTTATAGTTATTTATTTAACGTTTATTTATGTGGCTTGGGAGTTGTATCGCTATATTAACTTAGCGTATATTAATATGGGAATGTTGTTTATAACGTTAGGTCAGCGCTTTGTCATATGTGATTAATGATCAAATGTTATACAAATCAATTTAGCTTTATTTAGGTCGCTTAGGAATGAAGTTGCAAATTTGAATTTAATGATTAGTTATGTGGGAAAGTTCTTTTAGAACAGGAGACCAAATTTCAAATGTAAAGAAGGCTATGTTTTTACGCTTATCAGGAATAAATATGCTATTAATTTTCATTTATCGTACTAGTAAGTGTGTTTCTGGACTAGCTAAGTAATGATTTACTGAGGAAGATTAGATAACTAGAGTATTCCTGTGCATTCACAGTTTAGTAACTTTGGCATATTATTGTTATATTGGTATTAAAAAAAAGGAACTCTAAAACATTTTACGAGGATGTTGTATTTTCACAACGAGTATAGATATGTGTTATGTTACAGAAATCTTATATAATATTAGAGATTGTCTTACTCAAAGTTAATGATGTCACGCGTTGATAGTATATGCACATAACTATTTCATGGTATTTAATAAAATATTGGTAAAAGAAAAATGAGTAAATGTTTATTAAATATTTTTTTAATGATATCGATTATTATTGTTGAACTTAGTCAAGGTCATTTGACTATTATTGTATCTAGGAGGAACTCTAAGATTCTTTCACTATATATGCATTGTTCTATAATAAAAGTTGACATAAGTTAAACCTGAAGGCACTTAAGACTTGAAATCATTTACTATTTTAGTTACGTCATATTATCCCTAGGTTAATAAATATTTATGATCCAAAATCCTTTTTTACTAAGTCTTCGTCCTCTTCGTGTAGTATTAGGCATTCTGTGAAGGTGGACCTTATTATTTTCCGCTTCTAGGAGTGAGTTGCGTGCGCTGGGTACATGTTGTGTACCCAGCATTTGTATAACACAAAAAAAGAAGTTATTCACACTGCACGTCTATTAGAAGAATCTCTATTTTTTATATATAACATTTAATTTTGTTTTGTTTATGTATTTGAACCCCTCTAAATTTAGAGTTTGGGTTACAGGACGATAGGTATTGCATACTCTACAGAAACACCTATGTGAATAGTCTTCTCTTT
This sequence comes from Timema poppense, assembly GCA_902141375.1. Classification (NCBI taxonomy): domain Eukaryota; kingdom Metazoa; phylum Arthropoda; class Insecta; order Phasmatodea; family Timematidae; genus Timema; species Timema poppense. The sequence continues at coordinate 24,763 of CABFOV010008145.1, forward strand.
CCAAACTGAAAAATTTCCCACATACCTCGCAAACCTTTTTGACATCACAGACCGAGCTGTGACCTCTGCAAAAACCAGGACGTTTATGGTTATCAAAACATG
>CABFOV010008146.1:11575-24862 GCA_902141375.1 Timema poppense
CCCCCCCCCCCCAGTTCACCCGACCAAAATTCAAACTTCAATCTCCTCGGTAGTCTGGCTCAACACGAAACAAGCGCGTTAGCCAACTACGCTACCGAGGCGGGCGACAAACGATATTAACCAAACCAGTCTCTAGCGTATAAATAGATATTTGAAATAAGGTATACAGTGGCCTTTTTTGAGCTGTCAGCTAAGTAACTAAATTCGTTCATTCTCGTGAACCAAAACGACCAAACTGAAGTTATGGACCTATACTTGACAAAGAGTACCGAATTGAGAAAATAGAAGAAAGGGGCAGGGTGGGCGATGCCCGCAAGTGAGAGGGGACTCCCTGGGGCGTCCTCGTGGACCGGCGGGCAAATGGCGAATCATTCGCACCACTGTGTTTTCAAGGGATGCCCTCTCTTACTGCTGTTAACAGCTCTCTTATGATCCATATGGGAAGGGGGAGGGGGGGGATGTTTCATCCTGTTATAATTCTGAGGAAACTAATACGTTTGGTTAAGTCTTGTGATGCCGTGAGCTCTGAATCACCCGAATTCCACCCTGATTGGATGAGTTTTTGGGTTTTGAACACGTCTTACTACCCATCCGGGTTATCGCGGCAATCATAAAATTATCTTATCATCATTGTTAACACAATAAATTAAAGGGCAAAACAATTGTAGTTACAATTATTAAGTAATGTATCATATAATTGGTCTACTTGTGAAAATGGTATAGCTCTGTAAGATGCTATTTGCTCCTCTATTACAATTTTAAACAGAAAACTATTATTATTATTATAAATATTTTTATTAATATGTTATATACTCTTATGTTATTTTTGTGGTTCAAGGGTTGTCTACGTACCATAGTCAAAGAATTATAGGATATGTATAACTCTCTGGTAATGTTTTCAAGAAACACTAGTCAATATTTAGTTTGCATTTAAGCCCATCTAGAACTTAAATATCTTTTTTATTTAGTAAATATATTTTAGTAGCTATTTGTGTATTTTATTAGCAGATACCAGATCTTGAGGACAAAGTGTACACAAAAAATTATTTCGTGGTTAAGAATACCCACAAAGCTATTTTACTATTGTATGAAAGGATAAAATATCAGCTAACAGATCTTCAGGGCATACAACACACACACAAAAAAAAAAACAAATAAATATTTTCCTTTCGGGATTAAAATACTCACAAAGCTATTTTACTATTCTATAAAATTATAAAGATAAAATAAGACAAAAAAAATAGGAAGGAGGAGAATATAAAACAAAATAACATTTTTACTTTTCAGAAATAAAATAAAAGAGACGTATAAAACAACATGAAATAAATATACCAATCTTTTCCTACTTTGACGGATAAAAAAACACATCACCTCAACTAAAAATTAAGAGTTTTTTTATAGGGTGGATGTTGGGGAAAGGGTCAGTTAAAAATAGACCCCTGTTCATCAGCAAGGGAGCACCCTTGAGGGTAGCCACTTCACAAAGATAGAAAGAGAGAGTGAGAGTGAGAGGGGGGGGGGGTAGGCATGGCGCTAGTAGTACAACAAAATGTTTATTTTCGTTCTCAAAGAACAAACTAATAATACGCGCTTAGAAACAGACCGCTTTGATCAAATACAGACCAAATTTCATAGGAAAGGACCCGCTTCAATATCCGAATGGCTTAAGGCATTACTTTTATGTTAGATGGGTTTGCTGATGAAGGGGAAATCGGGGTTTGAATCCCGGTTGGGTCTACTGGGGTTGCTTTTTCCTAAATTGTTTCTCACTCTGTGTCCACTCAAAAGCAGATATATTACCTCTAAAATGATTCCTTTCTCATCCCTGCCCTATTAGTTATTCCACATTTTCGTATAGCCTGAGTAAGATCTGGAAATAATAAAAAAAATCATAGTAAAGGCCTTATCTGATGGCTTTAAAAATTAATAGATCTACTTTCACGGTTTGATACGTTAGGTCATGAGATTTGGAGCTGTACATTTTAATTTACATGACCAAACTTACTAGATAACCATAAAATAGTAGAATATTATCGACATTGGCAGCAAAAAAAAATGTTGGTGTAATCTAAAATTGTGTTTCTCAAAGTTTTGGTGATGGGGGATTACCGACACCTTAGGACTGAGGGGAAAGGAGGCGGGGTGAAAATTATGCAGATAAAATATCATGTCTAGGCAATTTTATCTATGGTAGTGATATTTAAATATTACTATGTATACATTAATTTTGTTTGTCTTATATGTATAGCAAAAAATCAAATATTAAATGAGATTTGAAAAAAATATATAGTTAATTTTGATTAGTAGTTAAACTTTCTTTTTTTAATAATTGTTCAGATTTTTTGACTTAAGAGGTACAGACTTTATTTACTGTTCGACTGGTGTCTACCGATAAAATAAATAGAAAATAGAGTAGGTGTTTCATATTTAATCTTTTGGATTTCAAATTTTGTATCATATGTGATCAACATTCTTCAGTTTATTATTATTATTATTAATACTACTAAACTTCCTGAGATAGTGTTGGACCACCTTAGAGGCTATCGTGGACCATCGTAGACCCCCGTGGAACAAGAAACACTGATCTAAAAAGCCCTTCCTACTAAAATTGTATTGTATGAATATAAAAGCCTCAGATGTGGGCAGTGATATTCAACACACGGTAGCGGCTTTATTTAAAAGTGCATTGAGTTGTGTATCCGACACTTGTATATCATGGTCCAAACTAATTTAGTAAGCAGTAGTGGCGTAGCGTGGAGAATTACCAGGTACCTGTGAATCGTTTTCATATCCCAGTAGAACATTCATTTCGTCAGGTATTAACGGAAACATATTTTTTAATACGAGGTATGTATGATTGGTCAAATGGTAGGTGAGAACTTATTGCGGGTACAGTATTAGAAAGTCATGCTTACCTTGGTAACACTTCACGACACGACACTGGTATTCATATTATGGAAGTGAAGTCTTAAGTAGGATTGGAACCGTTCAGTCAAAAAACGTTATTGCTTAAGAAAGTTTTTTTAAATATTTTTTATTTCAAGCTCATTAATTTTGTTTGGCGGTGACGTGGAGGCTGGGAGTACTGAGGGTGGTTTAACCCTCTACCTCTAAGCAAATTGTAGTACATTTCCTTTGAAGTTCCACCTTACTCATCACTACCACATTATCGTATGCATGCGTAGATCTCGAACTGGTAATGAGATGCTGTGGAAATTTAAAAAAAAATAAGGCAAGCTAGCAATTACAATACTAGGAATTTAAAATTTCTTTTTTAGTAGGCCAGAATAAATTTATGTTCAATAATCTAAATCTTGATTTTTTTTTCTCCGAGTAGCCTCTCAAGAGAAAATACTTGGAAAAATTACAGATGTTAACATAAATATTTAGTCACAGCGTATTTGCATATCTCCAGATACTATTTGACCAAGAAACATCGAGCTCAACACGACTAGCGCGTTAGCCAACTACGCCACCGAGGCGGGTCCTTGGATGTAAAACAGTTTTGGATGAACATACTGCCGAGAATGTGGTATTATTTCCTTTTGACGAGCGAGCATCGTGCGACTGATGGACCTGTTAGCTTGCTTGATAGAATGTGGAGCTTAACGAGTTTCAAATATTAACGGATAAAACCTTGTTAGGTGTTTGGTTGTCTAATTGGTAGGGGCGGAGCTTCACCCTAGTCGAAGAGAATCCCTACTAAAGGGCAAATAACAAGAGAGGTCGTTGAGTAACCATATACAAGAGGGTGGTGACCTGGCGGTCTAGGGGTAAGGTGTCAGACTTCTGCGCTGGGGGTCAGGGGTTCAATCCTCGGTCCCAGCACAGATTTATCTGATTACCAAACCCTTCCTTCACCTCTGACAAGACATCTGGTGAATGTGGGGAATGCCAGGCCTCCACCGTGGTTCGTATCCCACGTTAAACTGTAGGTCCTTCATTTCATCTCACAATCACCCTACCATTACACATTAGCGTAAGTGTGTATAACCCGAACGGGTAGTAAGACACCGTGCTAATTATCATAATAATAGTAAATATATACAAGAAAACTTGATTTAAACCACGATATCGGAGTTCCCACGGTGTGGAGGCTTGAACTCGATCCCATAGGCAGCTCACGAGGTCTCCATCAATATCCAGAGCTTCCGCATCACGTGATAGTATTCTATGTTATCTGTGTATAGCAGTTTGGATATTATCCTCAATAAATACAAGTTGGTTTACTCCCACGCAGCACCCAATCCTTAAGGACACCCCTTACCGCTCGGGGTCCATCCAGATAATGTAACTCCCCGTGGTGCCACGGTAGTGTTATAATTAGGGGTAGCTATCATACACCCTGTAAAAATATGAACTGACATTTTATTTTTATTGCTAATGGCCTTCTATGTTTCTGCACTAATCAGATTGGCCCGAATGTCATGGGAGTTCACACCCAAATGACTTAAATTAAAACATATTACTATCTTAATAACTCCATGACATCAACCCGCAAGCGAGCTATACCAACCAAGTGGCCGCTGCATGTCGGCGAAGATAGTACCGACATTAGTGGAGAAAGGGTGTAATGTGGTCAACACAACGAAGCCTCCGAACGTTAATCTCAGTTTTCTATACAAGAGCCGCTGTTTCTTTATTCAAAGTAGCTCCTCATTTGTCCTCACGAGGCTGCGTTTGAACACGTTCCAGACCCCAATGCTTTACAGAAAAAATCTAGAAAGAGTCGGGAATGGAGTCCGAGACCTCTGGATCAGTATCCAGGAACCCAGATCACTATACCACAGAGATGGTCCAAATAAATTAACTTAGTTCTGTATATGAGTTTGTTATTATTATTATTATTATTATTATTATTATTAGCACCGCGTCTTACTACCCGTTCAGGTTATACGCACTTATGCTAATGTGTAATGGTAGGGTGATTGTGAGATGAAATGGAGGACCTACAGTTTAACGTGGTATCCGAACCACGGTGGAGGGCCTGGCATTCCACACATTCACAAGATGTATTGTCAGAGGTGAAGGCAGGGTTTGGTAATCAGATAAATCTATGCCGGGACCGAGGATTGAACCCCGGCCGCCAGCATAGAAGTCTGACACCTTACCCCTAGACCCTATATGTGTTTTTTAAGTACGATTGAATTATGATTATAGTACTAGAAATCAATTTAGTAAAGATGTCGCCAAGTGTTATTATTTGTTGTGCCAAAATACCCCACTTCTCCTATTTGTATATATTCAGAGCCAGAGAGTTAATCAAACGAGTAGAAACAATGTGCCCTAACCACTTGGCGGATGATATAGATAGAAATAACTTTGTAATATTTTTTTTTTTTCAATTTTCTCTATTTATAGCGCAACAGCAGCCGCTCCCCCTGTATATTAATATATTCCCCCCTTTCCCTTCCTTCCATACATAACACATACGTCTCCTCCAGCTTCCATCCAATCCTCATCATCATTCCTCAACCATTTCAGCCCCTGCAGCATCTTCTCCCGCGCAATACACTTTTTTTTTTTTTCATTTTCCCTCTTACTTTTCTGACTACCTCCTGTTCCCTCATCATTTTGCTTCCTTTTTATTTTCTCTGTGTAGCTCACCCTTCCCACTTTTTTTTTTTCTATCCTCCCCACCCCATTCTTCATGTGCCCGAGTATCTCCAGGGAATTCCCTTAGTACATGGCCCAAGGCGGGAGGGTTTCTTCCCCCTTCCCCATTTCTTACCCCTCTCACCACCCACACACACACACACCCTCTCAGCATCTTCTATTATCCCGACCCACACAGAGCTTCTCTAAGACAAGATGTCTTCCTCTTCTCACCGAGAATTCTTCGCTCACAGTTTACACTATTAACATTTTTATAAAACTGTTTCGTTGGTTCCAATTTCTTTGTCAAAAGACAAAATAATGTGTTTTGGGAAACAAAGAAAAGTTATCAACTCATTTGACACTTTTAGGCCTACACCCTAATTTTATTACGAATGAACATATCTGACAGCTAGTAAAAGTTAAAAGCTCTGTTATCTGCAGCTGTCATTATATATACATTATCAATACCTAAAATGTAACTAGTATTACAGTAACATGTTATCAATACTGACAGAAATTAAATTTAATATGTGCTAGGCACTTTATCTTTAGTTGGAGTTAGCAATCGGATTTTTTTTTTTAATTACGCTTTATATGGATGTTTTAATATTATATTTATTTTTGATGCATCAGTATTTTGTCGAATACACCTTTAGCTTCTAGCTCAAAACATATAAGACCTAATAGTTATGTGACTGATGTCTTATTCATACTGTGCTTTGAGGGGCATTAATATAACATTAAACACAAATAGACTCTTAACAAGATTAGGTCTCACAGATAATACGTAATTAACAAAATGAACGGAGGGCTTGTGGCAATAAGTTTCTATACCCCAACAACTATAACAGCTATGGATCATATATATTATTATAATGGGTTCCTATACTTTATCACTTAGAGCTGCAAACATATTTTTATAGTTTTCAGAAAGTTCAAATTTGTATTCAATTAAGGCGAAAAAAAATAATTTTTTGCTCTTGAAAGATTTATTTATTTTAATTACATTAATTTTATTCATATCTCAGAATTAATATTTTGGTGAGTAGGCTAGTATTTTATTTACCTAGGTCCTTTATATATAATTTTGGTCCCAAAATAAAATTAAATATATTGAAGGGTAATTTTTATTATGATTATATAAAATTCAATTCAAATTATTTTAAAGCACGTGTTTAAAATTTGAGTGTTTTTGAAAAATAAAAAGCGTTGAATCAAAACTTTCCAATGTTTCTAAAACATAATCTATTAGCGTTTTTACTAAATTTTACACAAAGAAAAATTCTAGAAAAAAAACAAAATTTTTTGTTTAAATTTTATCTTGTGTGATCCTTTTTCTATAAATAACTTAATATTATTACATGAGGTTACTTAAACTAGTATTAACATTGGTTTACTGGCAAATAGCAGATTCAGTAACTATAATAATAAATAATATTTAGCACCGCGTCTTACTACCCGTCCGGGTTATACGCTTATAATAATAAATGATTGTTTCGCGGTAAGCTTGGCTATCTCTGACAGCTAAAAGATTTTAAAAAGAATGTATTTGCCTCGCAAATGTATTTTGTTACTTAGATAAGTGAAATGAATGTATATAACTTGTTAAAGTGACAAAACATATTTATATGTTGGATGCACATGACACTGTCATTTAGTACATATATTTATCTGTCATAAAAAGTCAAAGCTACCGTTAATGGACAAGAGATAACTGCAGGAGAACTAAACAATTACGAGCCACCCTTTGGTTTTGTGTTAAAATCCGTGTCTGCTACTTTGCACAACACCATTAGACAATAGGTTGAGTTTTGACCTTTATAATCGCTATAGAGGGAATTTTGATACCGACGTAAATTATTAGTACACTTTGTGTCAGTACATAATGTTCAGTATTGGAGTGTTGCCAGGGTAAGTAGAGCTTGTTTGAGCTGTATATTATTATTCTCATCCCTCAGTTAAACACCCATTGGTTATCAACAATGGGCACACATCACCATGTGAGGTGTGTATTTATATCATTGACAAATGGAAACTGAGAGTGAGGGGACATATCACAGGTACAGCTTTAACTAGCTCTGCTTTTTCTCACCACAATAAACGACACGACACTGATAATATTGAAAATTACATAAATCTTAGGCAAATATGTAAACTCTTGACTTAAGAATTCACCTTCTTTATTTTGTCTGCATGGATTTTAATACATAAAAAGTATAACTGGTACAAAGTTGCAGTGTTTTATATGTATACTTGCTTTTCTCGTCGGGGGCTAAGCCCCGAACCCCCTGTGAGTTTTCTTTGCAAGTTGATGTAAACTAATGTAATGCTAGAGCCGTTTTTTTTTATAGTTCTTGCCGTTTAGCCACAAGAGACCTCCAAAGAAAGGTCCACACCAACCTTAAATTTGCTCCGCCATTTTGAATTTTGAACTTTTTGTAAATTTTCCCGTCGGTTACAGGCTAGAAGCTATAAGTTTGCCAAATGTCAAGTTTCTAGCTCATCTGAAAGTGGGTAAACATTAATGTCAGTGAGTAAGCCATGTGGCTTTATAGTTGTATAATATGGAGCCTCGAATCCTTAAAGATATTCTATATTCAAGGATTCGAGAACATTTAACATTCGAAACTCAAATCTTTAACATATTTTTGTTTTAATTTTTCAAGTGAAATTTATTTTAGAGCTCTAATACCGCCTATTGTTGGCCAATAACCTATTATGATTATATTATGAACTCAACAACCAGGCTCCAGACCAATAATTTTAATACTCAACTGAGTGTATGAATGTTATAATGGATTTTAAGAACGCTACTAAGTGACCTGGCGGTCTATGGGTAAGGTGTCAGACTTCTGTGCTGGCGGCCGGGGTTCAATCCTCGGTCCCGGCAAAGATTTATCTGATTACCAAACCCTTCCTTCACCTCTGACAAGACATCTTGTGAATGTGGGGAATGCCAGGCCTCCACCGTGGTTCGGATCCCACGTTAAACTGTAGGTCCTCCATTTCATCTCCCAATCACCCTACCATTACACATTAGCGTAAGTGCGTATAAACCGAACGGGTAGTAAGACGCGGTGCTAATAATAATAAGAACGCTACTAGCTACCATTTGTATCTTATATTATTATATTATATTTATATTTCCTCTGAGGTTCAAATCTTTTTACAAGATTCGGATTAGGATTCAAGATTCAAAGGTAAATTGGAGATTCGGAATTGAGATTTGGATTCGTAAAATAATGGATTTAACCCAATTCTTATATATATATATATAATCACCACGTCACCTGTTTGGGCTATACACATGTGTATTAATTACACTAATGTGTTAAGAATGAGGAGGGTTGATTTTAGAGGAATTGTATCCGAATTCACATGAAGGTGAAGTGGAAAAACATTTAGGAAAAACTCTCCTCAGTACACTTGACTGAGATTCAAACTCCGATCTCCCCATCATCAGCAGTCCAGTGACCGTCCCCCTCCCCTCTGATCGTCGCAATCTCTTGTGGCCACCCTGTATATAGGGTAGTCCCACCCACCACCCTTGGCGCGTGTATTGGGTCGACAAATGGGGAAGTTTGAGTGATTGGAAGAGAGAACTAGGGAGTTGATCGAGCCTTCCTATTGGTCCAACACGGCAGAACAACGACCAGGAATAAATCACACATAGAATTCTCTCGAGTATCGCGTGAGTATACCGGTTTCGGGTCGTGGCGCGTTGCCAGCGTAAGCAGAGCTTGTTTAGACTTTATTTTTTTAACACATGCAAATACTTTTTTGACCGCTAATTTTTTTTAAAAATCGTATAGTGTATATGTTATTATTATTATTATTATTATTATTATTATTATTATTATTATTATTATTATTATTATTACTATTATTAGCACCGCGTCTATAATTTTTTTTAGCACCGCCTCTTACTACCCGTTTGGGTTATACCCTTATGTACCGATTACGCCAATGGTTTTGGGAATAAAGAAGGCTATATTATTATTATTATTATTAGCACCGCGTCTTACTACCCGTTCGGGTTATACGCACTTACGCTAATGTGTAATGGTAGGGTGATTGTGAGATTAAATGAAGGACCTACAGTTTAACGTGGAATACGAACCACGGTGGAGGCCTGGCATTCCCCACATTCACAAGATGTCTTGTCAGAGGTGAAGGAAGGGTTTGGTAATCAGATAAATCTTTGCCGGGACCGAGAATTGAACCCCAGCCGCCAGCACAGAAGTCTGACACCTTACCCCTAGACCGCCAGGTCACCTATAGTGTATATGACATGACATCCAGGTTCAGCCGCCTGTGTGTAGACTATTATCCGATCTGGGTTAACAGAACGTTACCCAGGGTACACCTATGGAGGTTGTATAGGCCTACACGTCTTATCTGCGACGAGAGGATGTGATGATTGTGATTATGAAGCTGTGGAGCCGGTGTGAGTCTTAATCTAACTCACCAGTAAGCCTTAATATCCAAACCCTGGTGACCATTGCGATTATTCCCCTTAGGTATCAGCCAGGAATTGAACCCAGGACCCCCTAGGCTCGTAGACAGGTGCACTGACTACTACACCACGGGGCCAATTTTGTATAATTATGGCAGTGGTGTATATGTAACCGTCTTTTGGTGTTGGTTCACCATGTAGGTGTGGTTGAGATGATAATGATTATGATGATTATGTTGATTATGTGGTGCCAGTAAAAGTCTTAAAACTAAATTAAGCTTAATTAACCAGACCATGGCTACTATAGGAACAAATTCCCCTTCGGGAAAAATACCTATGGTACCACTGGGAACCGAACTCAGGACGTCTATATTAGTAGCCTGGAATATTGATCACTATACCAAGAGACCGGCCTAAGCTGTTCTCATCCCTTAGTATAATGTTCGTTGGTCAGGTATAAACAATCAAACACTTTCGTGTGAGGGATGTAGGACAGAGCCTGTGTATGAATGGTCAAATGGAGACTAATCGTGAGCACATATCACAAGTTGTGTGTATGTGTGGAAGGGAAGGAATCACGTGGGTGTTCATCATTTAATCATAGTTACATTAATCGGCCCCGTGGTGTAATAGTCAGTGAACCAGGATACAAGTCTAGGTGGTCCAGAGTTTTATTCCCGGCTGGTACCTCGTGTAATTTTCCCTTAAAGGGAATGTACCAAACGGTAACCAAGGTTTGGTTAATTAGACTTATGTTAGGTTAAGACTCTCCACAACTCCATAATAACCATCATCACATCATCTCGTTGTGGGTACAACTTGTAGACAACATCCTATGGTGTACCCTGGGCATTGCTCTGTGCTACCAGAGCGACTAGTAGTTTACACATAAGGCGACCGAACTGGATTTCATGTCCCTCCCGGTCATATGTGCCATTCAAAAGAAGTTACAGTAAGCTTAATATGCCTTAAACTCATACCCCAAATGTATACCTCATTTTATAAGTATAGGATCATCTGAAGTCTTCTTCACTTGGGAAAACATAAATGAGATGATTCATGACTCAATGACCTTGATGTGAAGTTTTTTTTTTTAATTTATCACCACATATTAATACCTGTTAATATTGTACGCATATGTAATAAATACGGTAGCTAGCTAGGAATGAGGGAGGGTGAATTCAGAGGAAGCTGACCCGCATTTGCATGGAAGGAGATTGGAAAGCCATTTTGGGAGAGAAAAAAACACCCTGAGTACACCTTACCGAGATTAGAACTCCGATCTCCCTGTCATCAGCACTCTAGTATATTGCGAGACTGACACTTCAGGCAATGCAACCACTGAGGTAGATTGGAAAAATAAAGGGCAAGGATGGATATATGTTATTAAATACTTAAAAAAGTAATTAAATCGTTTTGTGGAGTATTGCCAGGGTAAACAAAGCTTGTTAAAACTTCTCCTATCATGTGTTATCTCCCATTTGATCGATCCCACATGGGGTCTGCTCTACATTTCCGTTGATACCTGGCCAATGAGTGTTCTGTTGAATGTTGAAAACATTTCACAGGTATGGTTTAAATTAACACTTCTTACCCTGGCAACACTCCACGACACGACACTGGAATTAGACTTGTGTTAGTTTAGTATGTATTTTTATAAAAACCTTTAAACACACAATCATACATAAAAAATAACAATTTGTTAAAAATCACATTACTTTAACCATATAAAAAAAGAAGAGTTTTTTTACTAAACAACTTTTTTTAATCCTTAGGGTATTTTTGCTCTTTCTTTCTATCCCTGACGGGTGGATTAGGGAAATTAATTTATTATTTTAACCTAGCCACTAAAGGTTGGGAAAAAATTAGATTAAATGTGCTCTCACCCAGAGTAACAAAACAAATAAATAAAGCATGATATCAGGTCGACTGATATAAATAACGTGATCAGGAGATCATGACCCGTGAGTTGGTACTTAATACACGGCTGTGTTCGTGCGAGGAGAGCTTATAAAGGAGATATCTTGCTTCAAATCCTGGTCGGAATGCTTTTGTGTTGAAAGCCGGTGAAAACACAAATCACTAGCTAGTGGTTGTGTGAACAGTAGTCCTTGTTACCTCCATGTTAATATCATTATAAGAGTCTTTAAATTTCTCTTTGGATTGATTATAAGTTGAAATGGTTCCTGTAATTTCTCCTTGGATTTGAAGTTGATATACTTCCTTGGTGATCAAGTCAGACAGAAAACAAATTAAAACTATATTCATTATTACATTATATCCCATAGAGAAAAGCTATTGCTCTAATGGCTTGAGACGTCAGTCTCACAAAATATGTCAAAATTAAAAAATATTACGCCCTAAATACTCGATTGATTGCTTAGAATTTTAAATTCAAATCATTTTAGATGAGCTAGTAGATGAAAAACCTTTGAACGGCCACCGTATCGAAACGGATGGCCAGATTGAAAAAATATGTACATACATCGTTTGTCCTAAGTTCGAGAAATGCCCCTGTCTAATTTCATTTAAATTTATAGAAGAATTTGAACGCTGCCGTTAAACAAACAGACATACACGTTTTTTACAAGTTGCCATAGTGAAGTTGATGAACACATTTAAAAACTATGTACACACATTGTTTAACTTGGGTTCAATGAATGTCTCTGCCAAATATCGTTAAAATGGGTCAGTTAATTTGACAGCTATCACGGAACAAAGATATAGACAGACAAACGATATACCAAATTGCCAAGTTAAAACAGAACCTCTCTTCACTCGGTCTGTTAAAATGAAACTAAAGAAAGGCTCTAAAAACAATTCAACAATTTCAAAAGCCCATCCACCTAAATTTGCCGTTCAAGTTATACGGCATTCACGAGCTAAGTTTACCTGGATGACAGTTCGAAATGTTACTAGAAGTAATCCCTAATATATCACTACACCAAAAGCTGACATCTATAACTTTGGATGACTGTAATGAAACCAGGTGGTAATATATTGTGATAGTTAACCACAGTAATTTAGGCCAATATTATTTATATATTTATTTGAAGTCGGACACAAAGTTTATTTATAGTTTCATTCCACTTAAAAAAAAAATCGCACCACTTTCACAAAAACTTCTAACGAACATAGCTTCAAAATGGCCACTGACGAATCTAAACCATATGGTTGAACATAACGGTAAACAAGTTTTTTACAATGATGCGGACACGCAGTTGATGAAAATA
>CABFOV010008147.1:0-21150 GCA_902141375.1 Timema poppense
ATGTGGGCAGGGTTTGTACTATATTAGTCTGTGTGTCTATACCGTCCCACAACTCGTCTCTCTCACTCCCTCTTCCCCCTTCACTCTACCTCTCTCTCTCTCTCTCTGAACATGTGGGCAGGGTTTGTACTATATTGGTCTGTGTGGTTACTCATTGCATCCATATTTTTGGACGGGGTAAGCGACACTTCCTGATAGGGTTTATATATATTTCTTTTTTATAAATTCTTTTTCGGTGTAATTAATTTTATTGTCTCTAAATTATTTGTTTGGAGTTATTATATTTAAAATGTTAGGATGGAGTACATTTTTCTGGCATTGGGTTAGAGTAAAGCCAGGTTTCAATTTTGTAAATTTGTCTCTTGTGGTACTTTCACCCGAGCGTTAATGTAGTTCTGTTTAATCGCTTGAGGATTTATGTTGCTTAGCGCAGTCATGTGGCTACGGCCATTTTTCTCATGGAAAGGTGGCGCTGTTTACCTAACGGACATATTTCTATTAAGAATCAAATAACCGAAGCTATTATTTGTGTTTTTAGATAGGAATTCTCCATCTAGATATCATATTCTGGAAATTGGGAGCTAAGTCAATACCGAGTCTAAGATGGCCGCGTTATCTGATAGCTCGTGAATAAAGACAGCGATTTCCATACGTCCGTCATAGACTCTGCCTTAAAATATAAGTGAAGAATTACGCTGGGCACTGGAAAGTTCCTGGATAGCTCAGTGGTCAGAGCATTGGCGTACTAAGCCAAGGGTCCCGCGTTTGATTCCCGTGTCCAGGTGTCATTTTTCAATTTAAAGAATATTCCTATTAAACTTAACTTGTCGCCACGGTAGATTGCAGGGTACTTAAATTTATAATCTTTGTATATATTCATAAATCCATACATACTTTCTGAGTAATTGACATTTCTGACACTAGAGGGAAAGTTTTCAATGTTATTATGTAAATATACCTATCGGGTACTTTTGGGTATAACATGTATTGTCGCCACGAGATGGCAGATTGCTTTAGTTAGTACTAAGCTATTTTGCGAGTAGTATTTTCTTGGTAGATATAACTGTCCAAATGATTTAAAAAATTGATGGTTTAATATTAATCTAGTTCCCAAGTATGGGTTGGGAGGGAATTTGTTACCTAAATATTGAGCTTTAATTGTTGATTGTTTTATTTATAATTTAAAAGTCATGAGCTGGTGTGGAGTTATTTCTTTAAATATATATATATATATATATGTATGTATGTATATTTGTATTGTTAAAATATAATAGTACTTATATTCCCTGTACCATGGAATTTATAGGCCACATAATGGCATGTTGATAGACAAGCCAGGATTATTTATTCCTATACATTGATTACATGTGCTGGTTATTTCCTTCTTTAACGCAAGTCAGGTATATGAAGGTTATCCCATCACGTAGATATGGTCACATAGTTACATTTTGTAGGGTTAATAATTCTTTCCTTTACTAAAGTCACCTTTGGTTACTAACTATTATTCTGATGTTAATTTATTTTACTTGAACTTTCCGAAGTTTTGTCTAACGCCCCAATGGCATTTGTGCTTTACATTGATATTTATAGTGCTTTTCTCTGACATTAGAGCTTATATGCTGATTTTATAGTTGACCATACCAAACATTGGGCTGACGTCCATTTATATGCATCATAGGAATTTTTCTACAAGTTAAGACGCTATCAATCAACCACTACTCTTCTGTGTTTTGTATCGTGTATTATTTATAATGTTACTTAGTAAAATAAATATATATTCTTGTTAGCTCCTTGTTTATTATTTACAATGAAGGGAGCTACAATAGGACTATCAATATACTCCAACTGTGCCATTTCCACGTTACTATTATTTCTAAGAGGATTTTTACTTTCCAAATGGCCTTTTCAGTTGGACCATTTGACCTTAGATAAGTAAGACTCCTGACTGGAGAGTGTATAACTTCAAATAAATACTCTCATGCAAATTCCTTGAATGCTTACTTTAATATAATACTTTATCACAAACACAACTCCCCGGGAAATAAGGCCTCACTAATTTCAATGTGAAGATTTTGATCAAGGCTGAAGCCCCCTTATCTTGAACTAGGTCTAACTCCAACAGCTTACAGTAGCTTTTAAAAATCATTAAATTGTCCCTGGTTTGAAAATTAGGAATGTCTTAGACTAACTGCTGCAAAGAGTGATTAAACATAGGAAATAAAATCGATGGTTCTAACTGATTAGTGTTAGCATATTTGGTAGGTAAAATTTTATAAGATTTAATGAACAGCTGTTTATCCCCGGTCAAATTAGACTTATAGAAATACTGTCTTGCTTCGGTCTTGAATTTCTCAATTCCTGAATTTCATGAAGCATTTTTCTTTGTGGTTTTCTTTCTGGCTCTGGCGTGATGGTGGAAGGAAGGTTTATTACTCAGCGTGTGTTGTGCTTAAAAACCGTGTACCATATTCTTGAATGTGATAAATTGTAGAAGAGTGTAGAATTAGATTTATTCTGCTTCCAGATACTCTATTTGATTAATTTTTTTCGGTTCCTTTATTCAACAGAAAGACTAAATGCGCTTGCAGTACTTTCAATGGAAGCAAATATTGATCAATGGTCATCCAGAGATCAAGGAGAAAATTATTGAACTTTTAGCGCAAATTAAAACAAGAAGAATGGATTTAATTTTTAAATGAGTAGATCAAGCTTGAACTGTAACAATTTAAGTTAAAGTAAGTAAAAAAATGTTTTTTTTCCTAAGATTTTATCAAGTTCCTGAATATTTTTTTAAACATGTTTTTTTTCTCTTTACACAATTTTAAATCAAAGGCTTAAAATTTTCTGGAGCAGCACCCCCACTAATTTTAACTACGAGCCACCATTGCTTGCATCTCACATAAAGTCGAAGCCACCGGAGTATGGCAGAAATCATGCACATTTATCTTTGCAACATTGACTCAGTTCCCACCTTGAATGGACGATCATACATGTAGTAATGACATTTTTCACAGGCATACAACATGGTGAGTGCTTCTTTTATTTATGTGTAGATACAATTTCTCAAAACTTGTTATGGTTATCGAAGCATAAGCCACAGGATGGCTATTATGTAAAATACACGCTCTCAACCCATAACTTGACACGTCACATTGTAGTATAATTGGCAGCCAATGACCAAAGAATGCCAAAACTGGTGCTGTCGCTATCAATTTTTTGAATTTATTTTCATGCTTCATTTCCTAACAGGGACAATATTTTTTGTCAGTTCTCTAAGAGTAATGTGGAATTAAGATATTTGGCAAGTTCAAGCAAACGGAGTAACTCCTTTCTTTATTGAGAATATTGAAGGATTTAAACTGACTGGTTGTGTTTATTAGTATCTTCTAAGCCCTTTTCCAAGACCTTAAACACCATAAATTCAACCATTTTCTGCCAAAACTTTAATTTCTCTACTTTAAATCGGATGATATTCTATCGCACCCTGTAAAAGACATAGTTTAGATTCTTGTCATGTTTTTGGCAGTCTTTTCTTGAAATTATGGCATCATCAAAAATAAAAATATATAACAAACCCTTTTTAGTCCCGTGAAAATTTACTGGAACTGTGAAAATCACTAGTGTTGTTGACAGGTCTAAAGGCATACGCTAGAAACCTATAATTGCCTAAAGATTCTGATACGGTGAAAGTTTGGCACTTGGCTCATCCAGAGCAATGTGCCAAATCCCATTTCTCAAGTCAACAATAGAGAAGACGTTTCAGTTATTGAATCTATTCATAATTTCATCAGGGGATGGAATTACTGCGTGTTCTCTATGAAGGCCTTTGTTAATGTCCCTCATTTCCAAACATGGGTGAAGGTCTCAGTTAGACTTCTCCACTATGACCATTAGATTGAATCACCCTGCCAATTACTCCAGTTGTTTTTATTTTTATAATCCACAATTGATGAAAGCAACGGGCATTGGGCTACGCAAATTAACATGACCTTTTGCGGATCCCACATAAACACCTCGTGAGGCATCAGGGAAAACACTATTCAAAATGTGTGGTGAATTGATGGCACATGCGTCCATCGTATGTGCGAGTTTCACCTCTTAGATCTTAACAAATATAATGCTATTTAACTTGATACGTAACATTTGTTACGCGCACTCAATGTAATATTATTTATTTTATAAACTATTTTCATAAATGGTTAGCATGTATATTATTAACTTGTTTGTATTACAAATATGGAACTAGAGTGAAACGTGAGAGTTTTACAGGGGACTTTACTAGCACTCTACTTAAACTATGCAATAGTAATTTAATTATAATACTATTACCCGAGTGAAGAAAGATAGTTTTTAAATCTATTTTTGTTAAATTAACTAGCTTAGACCAGCGATATAATTTGTATATTTTAAATTAAAAATATATACTTTGGATATAACGCTATTTTACTATGTTCATTGTTTTGTGTTATTAAGGGGGTAGAGTGGTTTCAGACAGTTCCTGTGCCTAACACGATGGTCCTGCGTTTCTTGGGAACTCACTGGGTCGATAGGTTTGGTTAGAGCCCATGTCATCATTGTTGAAATCAAGATGAAGTGTCTGGTTTCTTTTAGATTCTTGTAAGCCTTTGGTGTGTCGTGTTTCATATTGTCTAGATGTTGTTGGAGAGCTGCAACAAACAATGGCCCTCTCACTGCACATAGACATAGATATGAGCAGAACAGGGATGATCTCGCTGAGGCAACAAATAGGCGTGTGCATACGTTTGACAACAATGATACATTTAATGAATAGTAATAGATTTGTCATTCCTGTGTTGTCCACCGAACCTAGAAATGTTTTATCCTACAAATTTTTATGGTTGATTTGTATTCCCAAGGTGTCCTTGAACTAATTCAACTCGGTTGTAGAGACGACAATATATTACAACTACAGCAAAATCCATAAATCGCATATGGCCACCCAAAATATTGTACATTTAATTATCTTGGCCTGTAATGCACTTAAAAAGATTATTTTGGTTTTAAATCCATCCAGTTTTTCATCAGGCATTTCATTCTACATCATTTACGAACAAAAGAAAACATGGCTGCCATATCACTATGTGGCTACCCTAATAAGTATATTGCACATGTTAGACATTATTACGAATCATACAAAACGCCTATGAATTGCATATTGAGTTTAAAATATTTCTTTATTCCGAATTACATTAGCACAAAAGAAGTATTTGTTACGGTAAATAAAAATAATAATAATGCATTTACCGCCACTCACCATCCAAGTTATCAGATTCAGCAGACCAATACTGATTGCATACTTCATGATAGTACTCATCCTCAGGAGAATAAACATCGTCATCCTGGTCAATATCTTTGGACTTGTCTTGATCAACCTCACCTGCTGAACAACCTTGTTTGTTGCTAAAGATTTGACTCTGTCAGTGAATGGATTTTAACATTCTTCTTTGCTGGAGCAGTAGCAATATAATGTGCGAAAAATACGTTATTTGTGGAATCTGCAAGCCTCACTGCTACACATCTTGCCTTTTGCCCTACACTGACATTTAAGTGTATAAATGATCTATGGTGGATATGTGTCACCAGCAGTAACAGGAGTTGGGATTCCATTACTTAAATTCAACCTGAATTGAGTTATATCACCCGATTTATCTGGGGGCGCATGCAGGTTGCCAACTTTTCACAGCATTACCTGAAGATGGACCCGAAGAACATGCTGCAACATATTGGGGGATGTTGGAGGTACAAACATGATTTTTGACTTTTCTTGTTAGTGAAGATTTCGGATCTAGCAAACTCCAGTGATGTCCCTGGTGATTAACCATATAAGGTGGTGAAGCAGGCAGTAGCAGCCTCCATTAGAGCCTCAGATGTAGCGTCAACTTCTCCCAGAACATCATCCAACACGTTAAATTCCCCTGCAAGCAACGTTTTCAGCGCAGTTGCCTTGCCTTTACCGAATAGATACGAGGTCATGTCACAGCCACTGAGGGCATGCGTGCATAGTATCTGTAAACATTTTGGTCCAAGTTTAGCACAGGTACCATTGATATCTAGCACCATTCCAACCCACCGCTCCATCTGTACTCTGAAATCCAGATGTCCCCGATATATCCAATAGATAGGTAGAACAAACACATCTGTGTCGTCACTCACAACACCTTTATCACTGATTGAAGCGTCAAGGACACACAATATAATGGATACCCCCCTCATCATGGCTAAGGGTAACATCACTAAGAGTCTCAACCTTGTCATTTTCTTCAAGAATGAATGAATCCAAAACACTTGATAGTTTTTTGTTGCGTTTGCTATTCATGATTGCATTCCTTTTAGAAAGAGAGCTGGCGATGGTGAGATCATAATCGATTACAATTTCCCCAGCTTGGCGTATTCTTTCATGGCTGATACATCTATGTATTTGTCGAAAACGACGACTTTCTTGGTATCAGGATAGCGACTCAAGCTACCCTTGATTGAGGCGATGACATCGGATGGAGTGCCATGATGCGGCAAAACAATATGGTAGAACAATTGTGAAATGTCAACACTGACAATATCAGATGATTCAGGTGAAATATCTATTACACCAGCCTGTGCATCAATGAGCGAAGGAGGCACTGAACAAAGTTTATAAGCAAAGATTGATTAAATTCCATGTTTGTCATTGATCAATCATCATTAGTCGAAGAAAGCTATTTTCCAGATTGATGACTGGAAATACTTTGCTGCATTTTGCCTTCTTCTGTAAGGGTCAAAAGGTCCATTGTCATGATGAAATTACTTATAGGGGAATGAAACCAATTAGAGAGGCTATCGATGTAGTTATTTGTCATCTGTTCACCTAATGTCAATAAATCAGCCACATCCACCTCAGTGGTGACAACTTTTCTTGTGTACTGGATTGTACAATTGAGGTCGGCTATCTTCCAATGGATGATTGTACTTGTTGACCTCTGCAGCAATATGATCACAATACTCAGCATCCAAGACACGCCTGTATTTCAGTTATTTAGTGTGTTGTTACTGTACAGATTGACGTGATGGATCAGCACAGTAGATATTGTCCATGCTGTCTGAGAGGTGCAAATTTATAGGAAACGCATCAATCCATTCAGCAGACAAGGTCGTGCCTTTCAGAGCTACCTTGCCAAGTTTTGTGGCAACATTTCTGTATTAGCTTAACATAAAGAAACAGGTGTGACATTTACAAATTAATGATTTACAAGTAACCTAGTGGCGGCCATCTTGTGATATGGCCACCATGTTTTCTTTTGTTTGTAAATGATGTAAAATAAAATGCCTAATGAAAGCCTGAATAGAATTAAAGCAAAAATTACCTTTCTAGATTTATTAAATCCAAGATGATTATTAAATTTACACTATTTTGGTGGTCATTTTGGATTTATGAATTTCGATGTAGTTGCCCAACACTGTTGACTCTACAACAGATTTTAATTTAAAAGGACCCCTTGGGAGTACAAATCAATCCATAAAGTTTATAGGATAAAATATTTCTAGGTTTTTTGTCCACCAAATCGACTATAAACTCTTTCTGGAATTTCTCACGCAAAACAGTGTCTTACTAGTGAGAATAGCCCCATGACTAGGACTAATAAAGATTATTTAAGTGATGAAACAAACATTCTTGGAAATACTCATAAAAATAAGTATTTTTCAATCTCAAATTCCTTTATAGAAAATAAGATTATAAAAAGAAGACCACAATCTAATTGATAGTTAGATTTTTTAACAGCGGTCAAAACATAAAACAACCTTAGGAATTAAATAAGCTATAGACATTAGCGTCAATGATCGAGAGAAATTCTTAACAGAATAGAGTTTTGAACTTAAGGAATATATAATTCTGACCTTCGTACCAATGATGACTATTTATACTTTTTATACAATTGTGCGTTGTTAACAAGCAAAATTTTGTTCACACGCTTTAATTATCAAACCAAGAAACAATTAATTTACTATGAGCCTACCTTTGCGAATGTTTAGAGAGTACCTGTAGTGATGATATGATAGCTGGGGTGCCCCAATCTAGTTTCTTGAGCACTTAATAATTATTTTAAATGGGAGAGTACCATGGCTGTGTACCCCGAGACTAAAATATGCTTGACCACAGTTTTCCGCTATACTAAGAAAAAGCGTGGGATAGGTCAGCCCAGAGCTATTAAGAGAGAAGGGTAAATGTGGTTCTGACACCTAGTGCTAATGAATATAATTAATTACAAAAAAAATATAGCACAGCTGGATCAGTAGGTATATTTATACTAAACATACCGCCCCTCTTTAACTACTAGTTTAATGAATGAGTAGAACAAAGGATACAACAATCACGAAAGAAGCTAAAATACAAGATCCACCAATTAAAGAGACAAAAAAGCTAAAAACAAAGAGATAAAAAAAAGGAAGAACATAATCACAATATACAACACTGGTTGAGTGGGAGAGGAAACACTTTGATCACAGGCCTAGACAGTGCGCAGATGTACAACTCGTACAATGCCATCTTTTCCAGGTGAGGTCGAAGTTACGCGTCCAAGACGCCAAGATAGAGGTAGTGTGTTGGGCTCATGAATGAGGACGAGATCTCCTGCTTGTAGATTAGCTTTCTGCGTTGTCCATTTTGAGAGTTGCTGAAGAGTGTGTAAATACTCCTTATGGCATCTTTTCCAGAAGTGTTGATAAAGTCATGTGAGTAAATTCCATCTTTTCAATCGGTTGCATGGTATGTCAGACACATCAGTTTCAGGTACGGCAACGAGAGGAGAGCGGATCAAGAAGTGTCCCGGGGTTAGAGCATCTAGTTCGCATGGGTCAGTGGATAGAGGGACTAGTGGTCGAGAGTTCAACATAGCTTCCACTGTAGTCGTCAACGTTATGAATTCTTTTAAGGTAAATATCTGATCTCCAATTACTCTTGAGAGGTGGTATTTTGTACTTTTGATCGCAGATTCCTTAAGTCCTCCCTGATGTGGTGCGGCTGGAGGCTGTAAGTGAAACGTGATGGAATGTTGTGATGCAAACTGTTGAAATTATTGAAGTGTGGCCTTGAGCTAGATAATCGTTATTGTTTTTCTTCAACTGGTGAGAGGCACCTATGAAGTTTGTCCTACAATCCGAATATAGGTCTGAATAGAGCTCTCTTCTTGAGACAAAGTGGGTGAGGTCAGCTATGAATGCATCCGAGGTAAGGTCTGTGATGACTTCGAGGTGAACTGCTTTAGTTGAGAAGCAGGCAAAAAAGCAGATATAGACTTTAATAGGCTGGAGGCGTCTGAGAATGGACCTCCATAATCCATTACAGATTTGAGGACTGGACGTGAGGGAGTAACTCGAGGTTCAGGTAGATCACCCATCATGGGAGCTATGAGCTTTGGTTAGTGGCAAAAGCAACGAATACATTTGAAAATTCAAAGTCTAATTGAGCTTCGAAAAGAGAGGATCCAGAATTGTTGGGACAAAATAGACTGCAGCAATTGAGGTCCAGCATGGAGATGCTTTAGATGATAGTGATCAACGATCAGGTTGACAATATGATGTTATTTTGGTAACACGATAGAATGTTTAGCTTCGTGAGCCAAATTTGAGCATCTGAGTCGTCCACATACTCTCAATCTTCCTTGGCTGTCCAGGAACGGGGATAAGCGTTGAAGTTTGGTGCTGCATGGTTTCTTAATCTTAATGAGTTCTATGTCTGCGGTAAAGGTTCCAAGTTGGATAACTTGGCAGATGCGTTGAATGGCTTCATTGAGTTCTTGAGGACTGATGGGGTCCTATTTGGTGATATTTTGATCTGTAGTGTTTAAGAAAGCGAAGTACGAAAGCCAATATTTTGATGAGTTTCGTCCACGACAAGTAATAGAGCAGTAATGTTTGAATCGAATCAGCAGAAGGATTAGCAATGAGAACATTTAATAGTGAGGGTTTGACATCGGGCAATGCCGCTTCGGCCACAGGAGTGAAACGAGAAAGAGGCCACTGTTCAGGTGGAAGAGAGAGCTACGGAGGACCAGACCACCACAGGGGATGATCGTTGAAATTTTTAGGGGATAAACCCGAGAGGCACAGTCCTCTGGGTTGTGGGGAGAAGTGATATGCATCCAAGTTTGAGGAGGTAGCCATTCTTGGATTTGTGCGATACGATTAGCCACATACACTTTGAGCCAATATGGTGGTGTATGAATCCACGATAGGATAATCATAGAATCTGACCAAGCAGTTCTTGAGTCAATTTTGCAATGTGGTGATAAGAGGTCAGTGCAATAGTACATAAGTTTGGCCACTAAGTGAGCGGCGCAGAGTTCCAAGTGAGGTATGGAAATTCTTTTGAGGGGAGATACATGTGATTTGGTGATGAGAAGACTAACTGTCACTTTGTTGTGGAGGTCAAAACATCTTAGGTAGAGGCAACACCTATACCCTGCCTCACTGGCATCACAGAACCCATGGAGTTGAATGTTGGTAGCAGAAGCGAAATAGAAATAGCGTAGTATGCTATAGGCTTCTAACACGGGAATATTATTCAAAAATATTTCCCAGTTTTTAGCAATGTCAGCAGGCAATGGTTCATCCCACTGTAGGCCTAATGTCCATTACAGCTGGATGAAAGACTTTGCCCTGAACACGACAGGAGTTAACCAACCACAAGGGTCATAGATTTGAGCCACAATTGGAAGAACGATATACTTTGTAGGCTTGCGAGCGTCTCCTGTCACTCACGTGCGATAGGAGAAGTTGTCAGAGTCAGGTGTCCACTGGAGACCGAGAATGCTAAACAATGGTGTTCGAAAATAAAGAGGGGTTTCTCTATGGTCCTGTGGCACTGAATCAAGAAGTTGAGACGTATTACTTGACCATTTTAGTAGTTCAAAGCCTCCTAATTTTAACAGCTTGGTAAGTTAATCTTGGAGAAGTAGCGCATCTTATATAGTGTCTTTTCCACAAACTGCATCATCTACCAAAATTTGTGTTTGCAATACCTTGGATGCACGCGGGTAGTTGTGTCCTTCATCCTTCACTAACTGGCGGAGAGTTCTTAGTGCAAAATATGGGAACGAGGTAATTCCATAAGTGACAGTGCTAATTTGGTAGGCAGTAAGAGGTACTGTGGGGCTGTCACACCAGTAAATCAATTGGTACGTTTGACCATCAGGGTGTATCAAGATCTGTCGGTACATTTGTCTAATATTGCATGAGAAGACTATGGGGTGGTGACGAAAGTGAGTGATCACATCACAACTATAATTTTGAAGTTTAGGCCCAGGTTATAAGACCTGATTTAATGAAACTGAGTTGGAGGTGCGGGTGATGGCATCACAAACGACCCGTAGCTTAGTTGTGGACGAGGTTGAATTCATGATTCCATGGTGGGGCAAGAATTAGTGGGGTAAGTTAATATCTGGAGGTGATTTGCATTCAGTAATGTGACCAGCTGTAAGATAATCCTCCATGAAGTCTACATACATTTGTCTGAATTGAAAATGAGTAGTAAATCGTCGTTCTAAAGCATTAAAACTATTTCTTGCATTTTTTGACAAGTCAGCGAGAAGAGGGTGAGATTCCTTGAATGGGAGTTGTACTACATATCGACCGGTATCATCTCGAGTGTGCGTAGAGACAAAATGATCTTCACATAATTGTTCTTTAGATAGGCCCACGCTACGTGGAGGTTCTTCAAGTTTCCAGAAGTTTTGCAAGGAGGAGTGAAGGTCAATATCATTGGCAAAGTAGTGACACCATTAAGATGTGCTGGAGGTACACTGGGTGCAGAGAAGGGGGTGGGTCCCATAAGGACGACACCAAAGACAGTACCAAAGGCAATGGGCAGGTCTTTTCTGAGAATATATTGTTCACCAGTCATAATTTGTGCAAAAAAGTCTGCACCTAAGAGGATATCTATGGGCGCAGGGGTGTCAAAGGAGGTCATCTTCAATTTTATGTCAGTTTAAAGGGTCGCACGAGGAAGATCTGAAGTCATCTTATCCAATATCAATATGGGATGCTCTTGGGATATTATATTTCCATTCAGAGAAGAAATATTAAGACAAGTTAGGCCTTTAGTATTTACCAGAGCTTGGGAAATACCGTTGATTGAACTTGAGGCGCAAGTGCGTTTAACCTGTAGCAATTGAGCAAATTGTTCCGTGAAGAAAGTACTTTGAGCAGCAGAATCCAATATTCCACGAACAACAAGGGAGACACCATGAGCTGTTAAGAGATTAACAAGAGCTGTTGCTAAAAGTGCGGTGTTATGTACATGTGACAAACCCACAAATGGAGTATTTGTGGTTGATACGTTGGCTGATGCTTGTTGACTTGCAAAACTCTGGGTGTTGTGCGGTGGACGAGTAGAGTGACCTTAGACGGGTCTGAGTCCAAATGTAGTGAAGTGTGATGTCTTTTATTACATTTGTTGCATGAACGTGATGATTCACAATTGTTCAGTGTGTGAGAGTGACCAAGAAAATTATAACATATTCCATTAGCTTTTACAAAATTAAATCTTTCTTGAGGGCTTTTGACTTGGAAATCTGGAGAGCGATAAATTGAATGAGTGTCAGCTTTACAAAAAACACAATTAGTGTGAGAGGTGGATAATAGTGTGACCTTGTGATTTTGATAGGACGTGGGTTTGATGCCACCTGACATCCTTGACAATGAGTAAGGGACTTATGGTGTATGAGAAGTGTGCGGGTGCTTCTGGGTGGTATTCACATTGTTTGCCGACTCAAGATGTGACGCTCCAAGATGTAAAAATTTAATCAGTTCATCTACCGTCGGTAAACTTACATTTGTACCGTGGCTGCTCTCGAACCTGTGTCGAGTGTTGCCGTCGAGTTTGCGCAACAACAATGAGAACAATAGAGGACCTTCGAGAGCTGTGCCTTGTTCAAGAGCGTAGAGAGCTTGACTGTTTTCATCGTAGCTACTGAGCATGTTACGTAGGCTCTTGAGTGACCCACTAGTGACATGAAGCAAATCGATGATTTTATTTATGTGAAGGGGAGAAGTTAAGTTTCTTATGTTGTGTTAGCGACTACACAATAAATCGTAGGCTATCTGATAGTTGGGCACGGAAAGGGGGAGACTATTAATTAAATTACGTGCCTCTGAGCTTAGGGTTGACATCAGATATGACATTTTCTCAACAGGTATTAAGCTTGAATTTTGGTGAATAGTTGTGTTGAACAAATTGTGATAACTCATCCACTGTGATGAATCGCCAGAGAAGGTCGGATAGTTCAATTTTCGGTAAGCGTATAGAAGACGTTGGAACCAAAGACCCACTAGGCGCGGAGTGACTTGAATCGTCCAGTTGAGGTTCAGTAGTGGGAAGTAACATTGTTATACTACAGCTTAAAAGGTACGCAATTCAAATATTTCGTCTTGATTCTGATTTACAATATCATCATTGTAATCTTCAATTTCTTCCGAAACAATCTTAGATAACAGCTTTTCAAACTCATTACGTATGGACTCAACTTCCTTTTCGAACAAATATAGTATTCGAATGGGATACTCGGACAATACTTCCCCTTTGTCAACAATGGAATGTGCTTGCATTACAAACTCCCTAATATTAACAAGGCGTTTCTTTATAAGGTCGCATTGTTGAATGAAAGTTACGAACTTCATGCTGACCAATATTAGTAAAATAAACAAAAATACACTTGAACTAATTAAATGAGTTACAATCAAAACAAAATCAAGAGTCCACAACAGGTTCGTGAGAGAGCAGTACAACAAAACTACGTAATTATGAATCTTATCAACATGGCAAGTGAAACTGAGCCTAAAGTCCGGGGACACAGGGGTGAGTTTATAAATGGATTGCATATTTACAAAATCAGCTATAGCCAAAAATAAAAAGAAATATTGTCATCTCTGGATTCTTTAGCTCATTGGCTACGAGTTTAACCTTTTAAAACGGAGCAAAAATAGTCATTAACAGCATAAAATCAAGGTATAAAAGTGGATCAAGTAGCAAAAGAAGTTAATTCCCCACTGTTTACTGTTACAAATGAGGTTATATCCACCAGTCACATCTATAATTGCAAGAGCAGTTAAATGCTTATGTCAAAATGACAAACTTATACTTCAAATTGCAAAAGCAGCTAAATTTTTTGTTGTAACAATAAGGACCATTTTGATCGATAATCTATCTACAATTAAAATTATTTTACTTTCAAATACAATAATATGAGGTGTAAAAATAATTATGAAAGTGGGTACAGGAAAGTAATATGTTGGTTACACTGGATAACAGCTGGTATTTTGACAACAAATCCGAAGTTTATTTGTGTATACTTTAAAGCCCTATTACAGGTAATTTCTTCAAAAATGATGAATCAGGACCTTAATGGCATAGCAGTGGAAGAATGCAATGTTGAAACTCCTCATAACAAGTCGAGGAAGAAGAAAAAAAGTCCAGAATCATGGAAAAGGAACATTGAAAAGAAGGCCAGGTATGTGAACAAACCTCATATTGTTATCATTGTAGCTTTACATTGAGCATTTAAATAAAGAGTATAGTATGTAATTCACTATTATTTTTTCCAGACACCATCCAAAAGGATTTCCAAAGATGCCCACATGCGATCACAGAGGTAAAAATGGATACACATGCGGCCATCTTTCCATGCAAGACATCAGAAAAATCCACTTTAAATATTACAAAGATGCAGACCTACAATCTAAAAATAACTTAATTTTACAACATGTATTAGTTTCATCTGAAAAACGGAGTCACCTTCCCAAAGGTAGAAAATCCATAATGAAGGTGAGCCCTACTTTCTTTTTACCCAAGCAAAGACAAGCTAATAAGGAAAATGTTAAATTATGTTGATCTGCAGTTTTAACAATTCTTCAAGAGAGCAGCAATCGTATTCAGAAACTCTGCCACCAATAGCTTGAATTAGGTATCACTCCTCCTGAAACTCGTGGAGGTACTCGGAAGTAAAGCAAAAGGATGATGTCAAAGAATTTATTAAGACATTCAAGCCAATACAAAAGCACTACTCAAGGGGAAGAAAAAATAATACTATACGGCAGTACTTACCAAGTGAACTAAGTGTAAATAAAATGTGGAAGATGTACATAGAAGCAAATATCTCTGAAGATATACAGGTCCAGTATGAGTTATCTCAAAATACTTTCAATTGAAACTTCGATATTGGATTTGATGCGCCCTACACTGACAAATGTTCAACAGTCACAAGGCTTGAGTAACAAATAGCAAACGAGAATGACAACAATAAAAAATAAGATTTAAAAATAGAGTTCAAAGGCCACAAAATTCGTGCTGAAAGGTTTTATGAAATACTGCGATAAAAGAACGATAATGAACTGGTAATAAGCTAGGACTGCCAGAAGAATCTTGTACTCCCTAAAATACCAGACCAAGCCACTTATTACAAACGTCAACTATACCTTTAGAATTTTACGATAAGTGAAGGAGTATCAACATCTCCTCAAAACAAGACCAACACATTTGCCTACCTTTGGACTGAAAACAAGTTTGCTAAAGGATCCAACCAAATATCCTCAGCTGTTCGTCACGGGCTCACACAATGTGAACTGGATGGTGTCACCACAGTCAAACTTTTCTCTGATAGCTGTGGTGGCCATGATTGCAATGTTGTCACGATGGTTATTACTGGAAGCTCCTATTAGTGTAAAGAAAATCATCTTGTACTTCCCTATCGTGGGCCACTCATTCATTCCGCCGGATAGAGTGTTTGGCAACCTGGAACGACAGTTTCGAACAAAGAGCGTTATTGACAACCCAGACAGGTATATCGAAGTTATTGCGGAACACTGTACAATATAACATCTTGGAGAAGGCTGCCCCGTTCAAGACTGGAAATTATATGGAGATGAAGTTTTGAAACAACCGGGTCAATGGCACTTACAATTCCAGAAATTAAAGAAGATTTTTTTTTTCAAGGACAAAGACCAGGAAACTTGTGCTAATTCAAGGAGAACCATTTTATGGGTTTGAATGTGGTGAACCAAAATCCCTGGTCAAGAAGGGTAAAAAAATTATCAAATGCAAGGATTCCAGAAGTTCCTAAAGGTGTCCCAATCAAGCTTGCTAAAGTAAATGATTTGCGCTTTTTGCTTGTTCTACAATATAGATAACAGTGGCAAGACGATCCCAAAATCAACTTTTACACCGAGGTTTTTCTTCAACTGGATTCACTACAGCCTGATGAAGGAACTGATGAGGAGGATATCCTGCATGATTTGGAAATTAACCATGAATATGACCATTAAGTTATAGCATAAACATTTTTATTTCCTGTTATATTCAAAAATGTCCAACATTTTATTTTTCATTTAACTAAAAAACTTTTATGAAACATTTTTTGCCAATCATGTTTTTCTTTGTTTATTGTTTTATTTTAATTTTAATTTAACATAAAGATAAAAGAGTATAAGATGTATTTTGTAAATAAGTAACTAAATGTCCAATAACGGACTCTTAAGATTTAACTGTTTTTGCATCAGTGCAGAAAATATAAATAGTGGTCCCTCCAGTTCCAAAATCATCTTAATCCTTTGTCCAGTTGCAAAACCAGTCAAGTTCATTTAATTTTATTTAATAAAAATTTGAATTTGTATGCCATATTAACACGTTTTGTAAAATAAAACAATGATTTTTTCTTGATTTTTTAAGAAACGTGAGAAAATGAGAAAAATTACAATAGTTTTTCCCTCTAACCAAAAATAATTTCAAGTGGATTTAACTACTTTCGCCAATGGGCGACTCAAATATGGGTTTGTAATGAAATACAAACTAAAATGGTTAAGCTCGTGTTTATAAAAAAGTATATAACATAATTGAAAATACTTTGTAGTTATTAATAACTTTATGAGCAGAGTTATTTGTCCTCTTAATAGACTGTACTGTACCATAATGAGAGTTCATTTATTTTAAAGAAATAGATCCTGCCTGGAGGACCAAATTTTATGTGCGTTGTTAACAGGTGAGATTATGTTCACACGCTTTAATTATCAAACAGAGAAACAATTGATATACTATGAGTCTACCTTTGCGAATGTTTAGAGAGTACCTGTAGTGATGAGATGATAGCTGGGGCGCCCCAATATTATTTCTTGAGCACTTAATAATTTTACATGAGATAGTTCCATAGCTGTGTACCCCGAGACTAAAATACGCTTGAACACAGTTTTTCCGCTATACTAAGAAAAAGCGTGGGATAGGCGAGACCAGAGATATTAAGAGAGAAGGATCAATGCGGTGCTGACACCTAGTGCTAATGAATATAATTAATTACAAAAAAAATAGAGTACAGCTGGATCAGTAGGTATATTCATACTAAACAACAATGATATATTTTATCATTTTAGATCAAGAGAATCAGAAATAATCTATT
Organism: Timema poppense; assembly: GCA_902141375.1. Classification (NCBI taxonomy): domain Eukaryota; kingdom Metazoa; phylum Arthropoda; class Insecta; order Phasmatodea; family Timematidae; genus Timema; species Timema poppense. Next base: position 17,433 of record CABFOV010008147.1, read on the forward strand.
TGCTTTATAAAATGTATTCTCAAAATCAGTGTTCTGACCTTATAAAGAGGGCAAACAAAACATGTTGTTTTATATAGGTATTTTGCAAGCCATGAAAACAATATGTAACACAGTATAAATCATAATAGCAGGCTCTCTTTTATTGAATTCAATGTTTTTCTGTGTAAGATTTAATGTATGCCACTTTGCCCATAAAGCAAAGCTAATAGAACATTGTGACTAAAATTTTGACCAAAAAGTGCATTAGTTTAATCATGTTATATTTCTATGTTCGTTTAAATTATCTATATTGTAGTTTAAAAAAACTAAACATTAAATTTAAAAAAAATGTTTTAGAAGATAATCAAAACTTAAAAGTGGCCCATAATTTTAATTGTTTTTTCCTTATAAATCCTGAAACATAGCCCATCGTTAAACATGTGTCATTGAAAGATATGCGTAAACTGGTATGATTAAGGGTCACAACTTAGTCTTGTAGAAAAGTGTTCGCAATTTATGCAATATCTACTACTATAGCATGAGGAGACTGCAAGTACAGCAAGCTACTGAGGTGTGGATTGAATGAATATCATATTACTAACAGCCCAGCATGATTGGGTGGAGAGTTTAGGATGGCACTGAACACTCAAGTCAACTGATAATCGCTAGTTAAATTGTACCTTAACCGCAGCTCTTGGGCAAGGGTTCAGATCCCTGATTGGGTCAGGTTATGAAGAGGATCATGGGAGTGATGGCACAGGGGCCTGCTGGAAGCTGCCTAGTGAGTTTAACGGTTCTTTATGGGACGTGAGAGCCCCTAGTTCGATATGGGTCAGGCCTGTTCTAGAGACCATTTAAAGACAGCTGTATCGACATCTTTGATTATGTGTGTTTCATAGGGAAATTAATGATTTTGTTGGGCTGTCCAATTGGTGAACAGAAGTCAAATAGGACACTCATAGCGCCCCACACACCCTTGTCTCTTCCCTTATGTAACCCCCCCATTTGTTCGCTCAAGTGTAGCTTCAAACCTTTCAGTAATAAACCCATCTGTAGAGCCCCAACGTCCTAAATTTGATGTGACTGAGTCAACACTGACAACCCTGGCTCTCCCTTTCCTAGCCATACAATTTCAAGGCTGCTAAGCTTGACTTTCCTTAATACGGGAAGTAGATTCAGACTTATCATTCCCAAAAAGAGGTGGGAGTATGATAACATAAGGCCCTGTGAGGTACACCAACATTCCTAAAACTAAGATGGACCTAGTCAGAGTCTGAAAAACATGTTCCTATGCTTCCAGTAGGGAGGCATGAGAGACAATAAAATATTTTCCCAAAATTAAAGCTCACATATGACTGTATTTAAAGTGATGCGTGATCGCATTTAGCAAATTAAAGCTGATATAGAACGGATTACCATAAAAACATTCAAATTAAAACGAAATGTAGCCTATAAAGATTTCTGATATAAGTGCAACCACAATACTCTATGGGAGACTTGGTGAGAGATTTTCTTGGACCCCTAGCAATCATCATCTCACTCATCCAAGCAGGACTTTTGGACGTTTATTAGTAAAAGTTGATGACTTGATTGATTCTTACCTCTCTGTATTTGTCTGCAGGCCATGACACATTTTTAACACCATGTTTCTTATTCTCTTTCCTAGAGAATATAAATTTTAAATGAAATGATTCACAGCATACACTTTTCAAAACACATCACACGCCATGTTAGGGTTAGGTATTGGTGGATGTCTACTAACTGACTATCACGTAACATTGGGCCGCTATGTATTCACATTTTTAGTTATAAAGAAGGAATGGCCAATTTTATACAAACAAGGCATAATTCTGCTTCTTTTTAATTTAATATAGAAATTGAGGTAAAAAAAAAATTGTTATGGGATTAAAGTGCACATTTTCCCTTTCTTATTTTAATGCGCACATCCCAATGGCCCCTTGAGAATGGTCTAGCTTTGTATGTAATAGTGGAAGGACACTGGCTCTGTTTTTATATGATGACGTTCATGATTTTGAGGTGAATGGTGCTTAGAACTCAAAGTTGATGATTTTGGACATTGCTCCTCTACGTAGGTACAATTAAATGTTTAGGTGTATAAAGATCATATTATAGATCTCCTACACCACAAAGCTATTAGATTACAAACAATCTAAGTGTTAATGATAACATATTGTTCCTGATATAAATTCTAATGGTCGCTACTGATACACAAAAGTTTTGTACAAACCTTTTAAAGCCCATAAGGCTTCGGAGATCTGACCAGGATCGTTTGTGATGTCATACACAATGGCTCCACATTTCACAAGTTTTTGGAAAAATGATTCTCTATCGGATGTGTCGGTGACGGTTTCTTTAATACCTTCTGGGAGTTTATACTATCAGAGAATGCATTGAACATAGTTTTTAATACATTAGTACAATATATTATCAAACATATTCATAATATATTATAAATATTAGCAGAATATTGTTAAAATTAAGGCTGTTATATTTCTACTTGTAAAAAAATATCTTATCAACCATCCAGTGTAGCCACATATGTACACTAAATGGTCAGGACGATGAGTAAAACAGAATTTAGAGGGAAAATGCCCACAGCCGAATAGTGAAAATCACCCTTACTATACCCTAACCTCTCAGTCTCTGCAATCGACTCTATTGGGAGAGCGACTCTTTACTATGTGACCCTCATTGTGCGTATTTTAAAAATGTTTCCCTGGAAGCAGGTTTTGTCACCTTGTGCCATCTTGTATTGGCTGTCTTCTCCTTCTCCGTCTCACGCGGCCAAATCAACAACAGTGTTTATAAATTGTTGTTTACAAACAATGTCTTATATGCAACACCATAGAAAACACGACACCGGAGTCTTACCTATCTTATTAGCTATTGTGGTCTTGTGGACTCAATTGTCCCCCAAATAATAGGGAAATGCCGCCTGGAGGGCAGACAACTCATGTACAAATCCAGTAACGTGCAATCCATGTTTAATTAACTCTCAAATATTAGCCGAGTTTGACAGGAATAACTTATTTCGCAGCTGAGTCCTCAGTGTAAGACAAGGAAACCTAGCTTTAACATTGCCAAATATAATAAATAGATAGATACTACTGTGCATCATGACTCTGGCACAAAATAAGAACTTCCAAAATTGACTTTCTACCAAAATCATTGATAAGTGGGCTTCTGTCATTTTTGTTCTCGTATAAGTTTGTATTAGCCCAAGTTTTGAAAATCTACGTGAATCTCTTGAACTCGGGACTAAACAACACAACTAATTTATAATTATAATCGCAATGTCTGGGGCTAATTCATGTTTAGTTAATTATATCAGGGCATTCAGCGGATATCTAAAACTATTTATAGATATGGGAGATTATCTTAGCTAATTATTATGATTCCTGTGGATCATTCAGTTCAATATCATTACTAAGAATATTAGAGCTATATATATTTTTATAAAAACAACATATATTCGAGTTGTTTGCTTGCTACAATCATTCTATATAAGGAAGGAAAGATAACAGACATTGTAGAAAAAGGGGTGTTAAAAGGAAACTATTACTGATGGCACTATTGTACACCCTTGAACCTTCCGGCCCGTCTAGAAGACTAAGTTGAGTCTGCCTCCTATGATATAATTAAAGGGAGCAACATAAGGCTATTGTGTTTGCCAAGGGGGGGGGGGGGGGGTGGGGGGGCCACCCCCCCATTACCGGGG
>CABFOV010008148.1:0-14213 GCA_902141375.1 Timema poppense
TTTAATGATTATTGTATTTCATATTTTGAGTGAAATATCATTTTCCCGGATTTTTATTGTGATTTACCAAATTCCCGGCCTATTCCCATTTTCCCCCGATCACTTCAAATTCCCGGCTAATTCCCGTTTTCCCTGATTTTCCCGGATGGTAGACACCCTGTAGATGTACTTACTGGTTGATTTAAAAATTAAAAGTAGGATTAAGTGATAAAAAAATCTTAGGTAGCTTCGACTTTAACTTTTCTTTTCAAGCTTCGCTTCGACTTCGCATTTAAAAAGTGGCCTTCGCACACCCCTAAAAATTAAACTATAGATGGTACACATTGCAACTCTCTCAATTTTATAAATTACATTTAAAATTTGTGTGAGTTATATCTCAAGTGTTTGAATGAACTATATATAAGACAATACAAAGCAAGCGCCAGCTCAAATCTAAAAAAAGGAACTCTATAAACTCTGTTTTTACTTAAATAAATATAATTTATATTTTTATTCTTTCAAAGGAAGTTTTCTGATCTATCATCTCGAATTGAAAAAAGTAGTTCTTGCACATCCATAATATTTATTTCAAATTTGATGTCCCTATATCTGTAAGTATTTTTTAATAATATTACAATAGTTCAAATTCTATTCCTAGTTGTAATGCACCGATACTCTTGCAATAAATATTTTTTTTTTTCCCAAGGGAACATTTAATCGGTAACAATTTATTTATTACCGTGACTGGAACACATTTCATATTATTCAACAAAGCATATAATTGCTATCGAAATTATAAATAAAAAGACACACAAGTTGATGAGCTTGTAACATAGATACATACAACATTTTTATACAATTTACTGTACAATTCGTTTTTAAAAACAGCAACAACACCGTAAAAAATAACTCGTCAATAGTCAACAAAAATTAAAACTTGTGTTTGTAATTGCTAGAAATATATACGGGTAAGAAACATTTAAAAATACACTTTTAGAAGCGCTCCCAACTGAATACACCAAGAACACATTTACACCAAAAAACTGGAAACTTTACAATGTGCATTATTCTGTTTTGACGGTAGACTTTTTAAGACACGATTCTACGTCGTCCGAACGTTGGTACGTAATTATATACCAAAAGATTTCTTGAACAACAATACATGAAACGTTTGTAACAAAACAATCCATGTAAATGATAGTTTTTAGTTTTATGTATAGCTGTATATATATACAACACACTTCCTCACAGTTCATAAGATTATAAAGGCGTGGTTTATACATAATATACAGTAGTATGTATATATATAATATATAAAATTGCAAGGTGGGTGAAATCTTCCTAATTCTGTAATGTAAAAAGCCTTGAAGTTTGTTATTGTTCCTGATTCCTGAAGAGTTAATATCTTTTGCCGTCCTATTTACTATCCTTCACATCACAAAAAAAAAGCCACTTGATTACAAAGACTTAGTTTTACAAATCCATTCTTATAAATATATACAAACGCCACAGAAAAAAACAACACATTTAAGCATTTGTGCTTTTAAAAATAATGACTTTAGATACTTTTGGAAAAGAAAAAAAAATGTGGGGGACACACCGAGTTAAAGTATTTAAAATGCGATCGCCATGCCCACCACCGCCACGTAGCAAAAGGAGGTTTCTTAGCTCCTATTCATACGAATGTACGGGGGGGTAGAAAAGGGACCGGGTTGAGCTCGTCCGTAAAACGTAAAGTACACATTCATTCACTGATTCACTATTTCTTCGTATGTCTCGCGGTAGCGGTGGCGAAAGTGTCCTTGGACAAGCTCTCTCTACGGGCGGAGCCTGCCCCCCCTAACGGCTCCCGACAGTGGCGGAGCCGTCTGAACCACGGTGGCGCTTCCAAAACAAAACACAAGAGGGCCACATTAGCGTGAGTCACAGCGTGAAGGGGGGAGGAGGGTCGTGGCGCTAGTCTCTCTTGCCAATCCGGCTCGGGATGATATTTGGTACTCACTTGGTCTGCTGCTGTTTGGGGGCAGTGAGGTCTGAGGTGGACGCGTTGGGCCCGGCCGCGTTGCGATGCAGACGCATGCTCACTCGCCTCTCTTGCGTCTCACCTGCACGACCTCGAGGGGACGCTAAACACAACAAACACAACAAACACAACACTGTGGGATTACTATTGTACAGGTAAGATTTGAGCCTCTGACACATCACACTATTTAATACACTCCTAAAGGCTAGAAATTAAATAATCCCAATTTGATTTCTTGATTGTTACTGGTATGGAAATAATTGAGAATAGATCTTAATTGGAGCATGAGATGAACACTTTTTCAATTTGAAGCAAACTCGAATCGAATATTTAAAATATTCTCAGAGTGAAATTGAAGATTGAATATCTATTGTTTGTGGTTTCATGCTTGGAAAAATATTATAGTGTGGTGATTTAAATAAAGTTAGGCACCAAGTCATGTTTTATTGCATAGTAGTTTATAATATTTTATTATACTTGGAAGAAGGTATAGGAAACGTGGATAGAAACATATAAAAGGGGGACCAACACAATATGGCTTTTAAAATTAATACTACTAATTACTACTACTTCCTGAGGAAGGTGCTTTAATAGCATCGAAATATTGAAGTGTGTGTGAATTTGTGTTAGTGTCTTTTCTTTTATTTGTGTTCTAATTTTCTTCTAATACTCTATCATTTTATTCATTACTAAAAATTAATAGAAGAACACAGCTCACACTTTACATTGCTGTTTCCATCCACCTTTCCTATACTTTCTTCCCAATATAATACAATTACCTCATAAAGCGAAAAGAGGTTTTCCTTATACGGATATAATTAAACTACTTCAGATTTATTCACCTGAATATTAATTCGTAATGCATATAACAGAACAGAATGGCAATAATATATATCGTAAAATTGAGAATTTTTAGCTCTTAGTATGTTTATTGACAAATTATTGAACCCAAAACTTTTTTTAAAAAGTAGAAGCTAATATTTGTTTTGAAGCCAAATTTAAGTGTTTAATCTTCCCACACCCCTAAAATCATGTAACTATCACAACATATAATAATATTATCTTACAAGTTTCTCATATGAACATTAATTTGTGATGTAAATAAATAAACAAAATGAAAAAAGTTTTACAAAAATGTGCATTTTTGCTATAAATATTTTTATCGGTGAAGCTTTTGCTATTATACAATCTGGAATTTTATTTTCAAAAAGTCAAAGTTGGCCAATATTAAGTGTCGAAGTTTTCAAAGTTTCGCACACCTGCTAAAAAAAATTTATTCTAACTTCGATTCATCTTCAAGAATATTTAATAATAACCAATTCAAGTTTGTTTCAAAATGAAATCCCAGTTCTAACTCGTGAACTGTATTGATTTGAAATCAATGAATCCCCAGTTAAGAGCTTATAGTCGTCATACACTGGTTAAAATTGTGCAATACAATGTTGATGGTTGAATGACCTTAATATGATGTACTGGCTGCATTTTATTTTGTTTAAAGTTTTTGTTATTAAAAAATATATTTTCCAAAATTTTGTATAAATTTAATATAGATTAGAAAAAAAAAAGTCTCACTTGAAATTTATAAAACTAAGTAATTGTTATTTATTTTATTAAAAAAATATATATTTGAAAGTTATCTTTTTTTATTTAAGGGTATCCAATAAAACTACATTTTAAAATTCTTTGACTTCAGAGCCAATTTCAAACTTTCATAGTCACTATATTAGAGACGGGCGTTGATCACTGTTACTCCCAGTGACTCGATCTCAAAAGTATCGGTGATTGGAGATACTCGCATCAGATGGCAACAGTTACTCGAGCTACAGCGCTAGTATTGCTTCTTGTAGACACTCGAGTAAATACTCACTTTGCGGTCCTTGTTATTGTTTATTTTTTATTTTCTACCAGCTAATTGAGAATCAACCTTATTGACTGGCATATTTTACGTGTTATTTCTATTTGATCTCGTAGAGCTCATTTTTCAAAAACAGTATCAGACTGCCACTTAAAAATGACTTTAAATGGTTTAAATGTTTCATTCACAGGGTGGCTACAAGACATATTTTACAAAATTCCCTGACTTTTTCCAGGTTTTCCAGGCAACATTTTTCAATTTTCCCTGACTACTTTTTTCCCAGTTTTAATGGTGGATGATGACCTTTGTTATTATTGATCATATATTAAAAAAAGTTTGTATCTATTAAACATAAACAATTTTATCAGTTATTTTAAAGATTAAAATGTTATTTTATTTAGGTATTATTAACTTAAAGTTTTAGTGTTTAGTTGTGAAATTAATGGGATATTTTAGACAATTTTTTTAATTCCCTGACTTTTCCTTATTTTTAGTTAAATTCCCTGACATTTCCCTGTTTTCCCTGTCATCCAAAAATTTCAGGTTTTCCCTGTTTGTAGCCACCATGATTCACATGCGTTTTCAATACAAAATATTTGAAGTTAAGAACAAAATCGAAAAGCTTGCTTACTAAGAAAATCACAAATCCATTATATTAGGTTAATTTTTATTGTCACAAACTTTAACTGTAGTAAAACAGATCACTAATTAAATTACACAATTAAAAGGTTTTTCTACCAGTACATCAAATAAGTTTTAATATTGGTACTAGAGTTTAACATAATGTTTGTTGGACCGCTAATTTTTCCCAAATTACATAACATTTCATTATAAAATATTGAATAAAATTTTGTTTCTCTTTTTATCACCTGTATGAAACTTCTTAAAACGCATACTTTTGTATTGACTGTACATTAGTCAGGCAACTTGAGACACAGATGAAACCTGAAGATTAGGTAGCTGTATGTTGATTGTCAATGTCAGTGCCGACAGGAAGAGTTTATGTTAAGCCTCTAAGTATCAAATTCCATTCCAAGCCGCCAGACACCCGAGTAGTTAGTAAGTTTTCCTTCCAACCGATACTCATGGGACTATTTACTCAGAAATACTCCATACTCGATACTTAATTATACTCGCCTACTCGGACAGCAGCTAAATACTAGCTTTGAACGTGGTTGACAAAGTATAAGTTCACGTTCACACTTCATTCTGTTGACGATATGGTGAGAAGCAGGGGCGGTCTTTGCTTTGATAAAACCACAATCAAAATAAAAATACGGTAATTTACATTTTCTAAAGTATAGACAGACAGACAAAATATCGACCTACTATTTAGCAACAAATTGTGAAAGGGAAATATATCGGTCTATCAAAACACTGTGAATGTCAGTCACAAAAATTACTTCACACCAGTCAAAATTAAAATTGTTAGTATACACATTCTTATTAATTTATTTTCTTCTTCGTATAATGTAATCAAATCCTCGAAACATGGGTATAACCATGACCCAACTTAGCTAAGGACGCACTATAGAGGGGTGGAAAGGTGAAAAGAATATCACAAGTTGACCTTGAAAATTTGGATTATTAAGGTCAACAGAGACAACTGAGCTAAACCAGAATAAAAGTGTTATTTTGACAATTATAAAAATTATAAATTAAAATTGTGTATTTTTTTTATAGCAAATATATATAAATTCCAGAAATTTGTTAAATTTCCGTGACTAAGTAAATTCGCTGACTTATCCTCATTTTCCAGGTTGCTAGGCACCCCCCTGTATTTATAATTTAATATCAATAAAATTAAAACATTGTTATAGTTCCTTTAACACAAATTTTTGGTAAATATATGTTTTGTTATAGAACATGACTGTACTCAATGCCGTTTCTCACCCGTGGTGGGGCTGGCAGTAGTGACGGGTGGGGTGGTCCCGGAGGGACTGTTCACCATGTCGAAGGCGGTCTGAGTACGTCGGCTGGTGCCCCCTACCCCACCGGTCCCTCCTGCGGTGCCCTGGGCTGTACGGGAGGTGTATCGCCGCTCCCGGGGCTCCTCTGGACCTCCGTGTCGTGAGCCCCCCTGCGAAAACCACAGATTCATACTTCAGATGCTCTATATGAGCCATTTGGGTGAAACTATCAGAGAGAGGTTCATTCTAAAGGGAAGTACGTGAGAATTTGAGTTGGAGTTTAGTTTTAGTGCTTGTTTAAATTGTTTGCCAAAGCTCAAACTTTTCGACTTTATATCAAAATTTTTGAGTTTGATTAATTTGATTCAATTTTAAACTTTTTTTTTGTTACACTCCTTAGGGTTGGTTATAAGCATATGTTCGAACTAAGATAATGTGTTAAGGATGAAGAAGGTTGAATATAGAAGTGTATCCACATTTGCATGAAACGGGAGAGTGGAAAACCATTTACAGATGTGTTTACCTGACTACAGTTTTGAAATTCCAGTATATTTTCAGTATATTTAAAAAAAAAAAATACAGTATATATGAAAGGTATTCAGAGACAAACAATCCCTATTTCAAAATCATAAAATGATATAAAGTTAGGGTAGACCTACATAAAGAATCAATTTTATTGACGCATTTATTCCAGTATATACTAAGGATGGAACCCTAAAAACCTACAAGGAATATTCATGGATTCAAGACCCGCCCGAAAATTTACCCCAGGTCAAAATGTCATGCCCGCACAGGACTAATCCTTGGGGTTAAAAGGGAACGCACATACATATGCTCTGAATAGCTCCTAGCATTTTGCAACTTACAAATTTCAGCATATTCCAGTCAAACACGTAATCATACGTGAAACCCTGCCTGTGGAACAGAGTTCTGAAGAGCTGACGCAAGTAGGAATAGTCCGGCCTCTCCTCGAACCGAAGAGAGCGGCAATAGTTCAAGTAGGTGGGGAACTCCGCTGGAACAAAACAAGACCTTTAACATTTTTTAAGGGTGTGCAAAGAACACCCTTTTTTATTTAGCCATTTGGAAAATGAATCAGAATTAAACATAATTTTTTTTCACATGGAAAATGTAAAATTGATAAGAAAAATCAAAGATAAGTTTTGTTTTACTTCTCACGTCCTTAGATTATAGATGCGGTCTTATTTAAAATTATGTTCAGATTAAAATAATAATATTTAGCACCGCGTCCTATTACCTGTTCAGTTTATACGCTTTAAGTACTAATCACGCTAATGGAATAGGAATTGGGAAGGGTGAATTAGAGGAAGTGAACCCGCATTTGCATAGAGGGAGAGTGAAAAACCATTTAAGAAAAACCACCCCAGTTGACCCGACCCGAGATTCGAACCTCGATCTCCCCGTCCTCGGCAGTTGAGCTCAAAACGACCAGCGCGTTAGCCAACTACGCCACTGAGGCGGGTTTCAGATTAAAATAAAAGAATTATAAATATCTGTTCTTGTACATGATTATTTTCATTTCATTATATCATATCATACATATCACCATGACTTTGGTAATCGGCATCTGCCCTGCCCCATTGTCTACCACGGTTCCTCTTTAATACAAACTCATGTTTAGTACTTATTGTAAAATCTCAAGACATTTAATTTAATTTCATTAGTTTTTTCAAGTATCCAACTCTCACTTTTTTTTTTTACAACGCTGAAAATTCTGCTAATATTTACACCTCGAAAACAGATAATCAATGTCCCAAAAATACTCACTCGGGTATCCTTTACAGAGCTCCTCGATAGAAGTAGACATTTTCTTTTCACTAATACGCTCGTATTTCTGCCGCTTCGTGGCCGCTTTCAGTCCTTGCCACGGTAGCGAGCCACGGTTGAAATACATCAGAACATAGCCTAGCGACTCTAAGTCATCTCGACGGCTTTGTTCTGGAAGTACACCATTAACATAAGGTCACATGTATAGACATAGTTGCCCTTCTAAAGTGTGCTAGATCTTTAAAATCCATCATAAAAAGAAATCCAACAATAAATATCAGTGTTTTAAAAATCACAGATACAGGTAAACTCTCAGTTTACAAACGTTCGATTTAGTAATGAATAAAATGATATAGTATTAGGAAAAAAGTAGAACACAAATAAAAAAAAAGACACTAACACAAATTTACACACACTTCAATATTTCGATGCTATTAAAGCACCTTCCTCAGGAAGTAGTAGTAATTAGACGTTCGATTTACTAATATATACTATATCTCCATAAGGAAAACCTCTTTTCACTTTGAGGTAATTGTATTATACTTGGAAGAAGGTATAAGGTGGATAGAAACATAAAAAAAGGGGGACAAACAAAATATGGCTTTTACATGGTGTCAACTAAACTTGACCAATGAAATCCCCGACCTTTTCCCTGATCATTTCCTAAAATTCCCGACTAAAAAAGTATGCCACATCCTTTTAACTCGCCGCCCGCCCGCCCCTCCTCCCTCGTTTTTCTATTAATTTTTTTTATAATAATAATAATAATTTTTAAAATTTGAATTAAAATTGTTTACTAGGAATTAAAAATATATTACACAGCTGCAAGCAAAAACATGACATAATTTACTGATTATTGTATTTCATATTTTGAGTAAAATATCATTTTCCCGGATTTTTATTGCGATTTACCAAATTACCCGACTTATTCCCTTTTTTTCCCCGATCACTTTAAATTCCCGGCTAATTCCCGTTTTCCCGGATGGTAGACTTGTGGCAGTAACTTGATTTATCGGAATAATAAGAAATATTACAGACAAGCGCGCAATAAAACATTCCCAAGTGATTTTAGTGCATAAATAACAACAAATAATATTTTCAAGCATAAAAACAGTAACAAAAAATATTCTAATTTTGATTCGACTTCGACAAAATTATATCTGATCAATCAATTCAAGTTTTGAATGTTTTGAGTTCCCAAAATGCTTTGCACACTCATAATTCATATAAAATGTGAAACGAAATACAAAATATAAAGTGAACGAAATTAGAGTTTGCGATTGAGAAAAAGGGACGAGGAAGTTTCTCTTTCCCTAACAACATTTAGGAAATATTCCAAGGCAAAATGAATTTTGATTATAGTCTTAAATGTTTTATGAATGAAAAAATAATTTGAGCATATTTAAATATACAAAGTCAAAGTTTTTGAAACTTCGCATACACATAACTGGCCCCTCTAACCACTCGGCTATTTACCTATGCCGAGGTGGGTGTTGATACTGGCGTAGCGCGCCGTGCCAGTCAGGTTCTTGTTCTCCCTGTACGGTATATGCTGATGGGTGCGACCGTCCCGGTATTTCTTCGCCAGGCCAAAGTCGATGATGTACACCAAGTTGCCCTTCTTGCCGAGACCCATCAAGAAGTTGTCCGGCTTGATGTCTCGGTGGATGAAGTTGCGGCTGTGGATGTAATCTATCCGGGAGATCTGTCGAGCAGGGGAAAACCATTTCGAGAAAATCACTCTCGGTACAACTGACCGGGATCGAACACCCGATCACCCCGCCAACAGCAATCTAGTATATTGTAAGTGTGACAGCTTAGGAGTATGCGGCCAACAAAGCGAGTGATAAATTCTGTTAATATTGTAACTCGAACGAGGCGAGTAGGGTGGTGCAGGGGGTGGTCACAGCCCTCATTGTGTAAACTGTGAGTTTTTTTAAAAGGATTTTGGGGGGTTCTTGCTGTTACATTCTTAAAGCTGCTGGAGCTCTGCCTTCCCTACATTGTTAACTGTGAAGATGCTGAAGAACTCAACAAAACATTCTAATAACACTCCTTTATTGATTGTTATTATCATCACTGCGGCTTACTACCCGTTCGGGTTGTACGCACTTACACTAATGTGTAATGGTAGGGTGATTGTGAGATGAAATGGAGGACCTACAGTTTAACGTGGGATCCGAACCACGGTGGAGGCCTGACATTCCCCACATTCACAAGATGTCTTGTCAGAGGTGAAGGAAGGGTTTGGTAAACAGATATATCTGTGCCGGGACCGAGGATTGAACCCCGGATCCCCAACACAGAAGTTCAACACCTTACCCCTAGACCGCCAGGTCACTTCCTTTATTGATGACAACATAAGCAATTAATATCTAGATATTTTGGTAAGCTCCGAACCTAACAATCACACTGTAATTCATCACCACCAGAAACTCTTATCCAAACATAATCAATTCACTATGTCAACACGGCAATCCTCCGAAAAACAAGTCAAGATTTGAAATGTCCATCTCTATGCTTGTTACAATATTGTCCTCGAAATGAGCCTTAAAATACTCACCAGCTGGTCGGCCAATAGCAATACAGTCTTAAGGGAAAACCGCCGGGAACAGAAGTTGAACAAGTCCTCTAGAGATGGCCCCAATAGTTCCATCACCATGACGTTGTAGTCACCTTCCGACCCGCACCACTTTATAGTGGGGATACCAACTGTAATAGAACCAAGATACATTCATGCTGGTGCGCCAAACTCGTTTGGCCATTAAGGCTACACTGGAAACATTGAGGTAGCCGCAGTTCAAAATAGATAACAATGTCAGAAAAATATTATTATTTAGCACCGCATCTTATTACCCGTTCAGGTTATACGCTTTAAGTACTAATCACGATAATTAATTGGGAATTGGGAAGGTTGAATTAGAGGAAGTGAACCCGCATTTGCGTGGAGGGAGAGTGGAGAACCATTTAGGAAAAACCACCCACCAGTTAACCCGACCGAGATTCGAACCTCGATCTCCCAGTCCTCGGCGGTCAAGCTCAACACGGCTAGCGCGTTAGCCAACTACGCCACCGAGGCGGGTGTCAGAAAAAAGAATCAATCAATACAATCCTTACTGAAACCAAAAATAAAATTCACATGTTTGGTGGGCAGATCCAACCATTTTTGGGGATCAATCTCTTCAATAGTAAATGGTAAAAACTATGTATACCAAACTCAGTTTGCTAAATTTTCCAAATTAATTTTCAATTTCCAAATATCATTATTCCAAATTGTCTTTATTTTACGTTTATTATAAGAAAGATCTGACCACAAGCTATGTTGATTGGTAAAATAGTCCGAAGAGCGCACACAATCATGAGTTGCGCCAAATGTGGCTCATGGACCGCAACTTTGACAATACTGCATTAATGTGTCCTGCACTAGGGAAAAAAAAAAAATTTCCATGTTCAGACCAACTGGGTTTGAAGTTAATAAATAAAGTCTGGTGTCCGATAAATATATTATAATTTCTGCCAAGATATATATTAAGTAGATAAAATCTTTTATTGGATCATTATTGGAAAGTTTGAAATCATTATTTGAATTACTTCAATGTGTTCACAAACCAATAATTTGTATTTTTAAATTTAAAGATCACACAGTTGTTATTTCAAGACTAAAAACCGCAAGGTTGTAAATGAAAGGTTAATGACTGTACAGTTGTATTTCCAAGTTTAATGAATGTAAATTTGTAATTTCAAAATTAATGATGCCACAGTTGTAATTTCAAAGTCAGTGAATAGCATAGTTGTAACTTGTAATAATGTTCATGTTTATTTGTCAAAGAGTAATGATAATATTGATAGAGTTATATCGTCTTGTTTATTATTTTTATTCCCTCCTTAGTTTATATAAGTTTTAGTTTTTCTTCTATAATAACATGTTTCGGTGATTTTTCACCATCTTCAAAACTTATTTGTATTAAATATGATTGATTTTTATTCATACTATTGGAAAGTTTGTGAAATTTTAAGGTTTTGTATGGAGTATATGGAAAATAAAACCGTAAGATTTCACAAACTTTCCAATAGTATGAATTCAAATCAATTATCTTAAATACAAATAAGACTTGAAGATGGTGATAAATCACCGAAACATGTTGATATAGAAGAAAAACTAAAACTTATATAAACTAAGGAGAAGAGAATAAAAATAATAAACAAGCCGAAATAACCATGCGATCAATAGTTGTAACTGCGAGGATAATGACTGCTGAGCTGTAATTGAAATGTTAATGACTACACAGCTGCAAATGGAAAGTTAATGAATGCACATTGCTAATTGTAAGGTTAATGACTGCACAGTTGTAATTTCAAGGTCAGTGAATAGCAAAATTGTACTTCCTAGGTTAATGACTGCATAGTTGTAATTTGAAGGTTAATGACCACCTTTGAATAAAACTAGGACCCAAAGTTGTTCTCAGGTGTCTACAAATCTAATTTGTTTTAAGAATTATTTTTAAAACCCTTCTTGTTTATATTACCCAAATTTATGCATATTTTTTTAATTAGAGAGTATGAAAACAAAATGTCTTGTTTTCAATATATAGAAGGGAAGTTACCATAATTTGGGAAACAAAAACTTTATTATTTACTGATTTCTATCTTATTGAATTTTTCAAAAATTTAAACCATTTTATAAACGTACATACATTTTCTAAAATATCCTGGCTTTAATAATCGTGTTTGTTAATTCTAACAAGGTAGTTCAATACTGTTGCTCAGTCGGTAGTATGTCTACCTATTTAGCTGAGGATCCCTAGTTTGATTCTCAGCTTGGCCAAAATATTTATCATTGGTTAAATGTGGGTTTCCCCTTTCACATTGATTAATTACCTGTCAGGGGTTTGGGTGTTGTGTCTGTTCTATATTTAAGTTAATATCTTGATTGTTTTATATTTAAGTTAGTATCTAAGTCATATACTAAATAAGATCAGTCGGTTCAGCGAGATTAAAAACCTAAAATAAAAAAATAAATCTAAAGAAAAAGTACGCAACACAGTTAATTTTATCTTTAACTAAAAAAAAAAAAGTTCTCCGAGACGAATAGTTCGGCTCAGTGACGACAACTGAAGTTACTTCGATACTCAACAGTCCCGCCCCCCTAACTCATCAGGCACTGCAACCCTCCCACCAAATCAGTCTTACCAAATTTTTATTGGGACATCATGAAAGGCCATATCGGCCATTTTCAAATTCTAGGGACAAGTGAAAGTTTCAAAACTCAGGGCTTATCCCTATAATACCATGCTTCTAAACATTAGGCCGTCAACGTCACCGGAAATTCTTATAAAAGCATCTTTTAGTAGTAGGCCTATACTTATTTTAAAATGATATCAATAATCGATTAAAATTGTTATCAAACAAATCAGTTTTTTAAAACAAGATGCAATAATATCTTATTGACTAAAATTGTGATTAATTTCTATACAGATTCAATCTTTTACAAGGTATCTTAAGAAATGCAAACTAGTTTTCAGGGTTTTATAGTTATCTTAACAAAGTTAATCTCAACTCAAAAGTTACCACCAAAGAATGTTAATACACCGTATAAAGGTCTCCTCTTTAAATGATATAATTATAAATATGCATGCAGTTACATGTTAGTCTATTTCCTTGACGTAATTTCATAACCGACCAATACATATCAAGTATACAAATGAAAAGTGCAGGTATTAAAAATCAGGGGTGTGGAGCCTTCGACTACTCAATTTTTCTATTGTCCGACTCAAGACACCTTCATAAAATGCTCCAATATCGATGACTTTGTGAGAAGCTTCTTTGACATTGTGAATTTATATTTAGATAAATTTGTCAATCCAAATTACAAATTTCAATCCTAAATAATGTATAAAATATTGTTATAGTATTTTAAGTTTTTATACTGAAACTTTACTGACTCCACCCAAAATTGCTTTGGACTCAGGGAAGACTCCACAGTCCTGTTAAAAAATATTAGTCTCACTAAGCCTAGTATCAAATCTTGCCTAACCCTTTTTTACAGTGTCCAAAATTAAAAAATTATGATTTAATGAGCTGTCGGCACACCATTTTAAAAACCTAATGGTTGTATTAAATTAGATTACTAAAATAATGTTCAGTATAAAGGGATTTAAAGCAACCAAGTCGATATACTTTGTAAGTTTGGAAATTCTCCCGACTTTTCCATGGTCTTAAGCCAAACTTGTGATTTTCCCCAAGTTATCACAATACAGTGGCAAAAAGCCTACTCTAGGTTTTTTTTTTAAATACCTTTAACTCCTAGCAACATCAGCAGTTTTTAAAAATGTTCTTAAATAAGTCAAGTACAGACAGATCTGCTTTTATGAGGGTTGGTCATTCCATGTGAAACCAGCCAAAGTATAAGTATACTCCATTCACGGTAGGAATTACTCTTTGAAAGGTCTTTTTTCCTACCAATATCCTACTATATAGTAGATTTATGGTAGGGAAAAAGGCCTTTCAGAAGTCAATTCCTACGGTGAATGGAACATGGTGTCTACCTACTAAACTTGACCAATGAAATCCCCGACCTTTTCCCTGATTTCCCCTGATCATTTCCTAAAATTCCTGACTAACAAAGTATGTCACATCCTTTTAACTCGCCCCCCCCCCC
>CABFOV010008148.1:14237-24847 GCA_902141375.1 Timema poppense
CCTACTCCCTTGTTTTTCTATTATTATTTTTTTATATAATAATAAGTTTTAAAATTTGAATAAAAATTGTTTACTAGGAATTAAAAATATATTACACAGCTACAAGCAAAAAAAAAATGACAATTTACTGATTATTGTATTTCATATTTTGAGCAAAATATCATTTTCCCGGATTTTTATTGTGATTAACCAAATTCCCGACTTATTCCAGTTTTTTCCCGATCACTTCAAATTCCCGGCTAATTCCCGTTTTCCCTGATTTTCCCGGATGGTAGACACCCTGATGGAATATACATAACAGTTCTCAAACTTGCCATTTTTAAATTTATTTGTTTTAACATGCTGTGGTTATTGATCATGAAGATTTATGATCATCTGACAAGTTTTTTTATTTTCTAGGTCAAAGCTTTAGAGAGTTTTTGAGCTTTAAAATTTATAAAAAAAAAAAGTTCCATTTTTATTCAATTGCAAGTACCGCTTCATTTAAATGAATATTTGAAGTCCTATAACTAAGACGCAACAATTTAAAATCTTCAACATTTTAAATATCTTGAAATATGGCGAGCTTAGGGGTCATAAAAGTAAAATATGAATTTTAATATTTTCAAAAACTGTAAGGTCCTAGAATAAAGAAATTGAAAAAATTCAAAATTTTATCCTTATGTCCTTAAGGATGTAGCTACATGTCGAGTTTTATTTGGAATATTGAGGGTCCCAAGTTATTGATCATTGAAGCAGGCGATGTAGACAGGACTAGTCTTTAGGCTACGTAGGCCTGGATTCTAATAATCATTATAACATTAACATGATATTCTTAACGTTACATTTTAAAATAAAATTATATTAAAACTGCTGAAGACAACATTAACTTAAGGTAACAGATAGATTAAAAGTTTATTGTTGTCCATTGTAGGCCTACAGTCAGTTTATAATTTAAAAAAAAAAACCTTAAGAGCGCTATTTTACCACAATGGCAATTGTTTTAAGTGTAATAAAGAAAGTGTTTACAAATACGATACATAGCCTGATATTTTGATTAAATGACCAGGGTAATAATACTGTTTTGGACCACCAAAAAGTCATGGATGAAGGGTATTTTTCTTAAAGTAATGTATGTAAAATTTCCTTTTGATACCTCAACCTAGGAAAATCACACGCTTTTAGAAGTAATGTCAAAGTCTTGCGCTATTAAACTTATATTTTTTCTCTCAATCATCAACTCTGTAGTGTTTACCAAAAAAGTAAGTGATGCTAGCTCCCTCTACCTAATAGGAAGCTAGCCTTCACAACACCTGTCGCCAGGACTCTTTCTATTAGTTGGTTTTGATGCTGGTGACAAGGGGTCCAAGAGGCAAGGGGTAGTTTATATATAAGCCGCTTGTGCGTATGAACATATAGCAGTATTACAATGTAATTAACCGTGCCGGCGACATAAATCTATAGAACATTGTAATAAATCAGTGCCATGATCTAAATAAATCCTGTGCAAATTTAAAGGCCTTACTTATTTTATAAGTGTAAGAACATCACTATAATTGGCGCTCGATCATGGGGCTATAAATACCAATATTAAATCGTATTGTTTTAATCGACGCATATCATCTTAATTGGCGCCCAACGTGCAACTATATCATAACTAGCGCCCATCACACAGCGTAATATTTCAAAACATCCCATAACATTTTAAACGGCGCCCATCGCGGGGCGGAGATAATTTTACCTGTAGGAATCTTAGTGAGAAGTAGCCGATCAATGTCCTTGTATAATTAGATAAAACACCACTATTTAAATATAATATAATATATAGGAGCCCAATGCTCAAATTTGTAAGTTAGAAAATTGTAAGCCCATACAAAATGTACTTCATTTTAAAGAGTTATTACAACATTCAACGTATAGGTGTAAAAGAAAAGTTCTTCTTCTTATTATTATTATTAGCACCGCGTCTTACTACCCGTTCGGGTTATACACACTTACGCTAATGTGTAATGGTAGGGTGAATGTGAGATGAAATGGAGGACCTACAGTTTAACGTGGAATCCGAACCACGGTGAAGGCCTGGCATTCCCCACATTCACAAGATGTCTTGTCAGAGGTGAAGGAAGGGNACGTGGAATCCGAACCACGGTGAAGGCCTGGCATTCCCCACATTCACAAAATGTCTTGTCAGAGGTGAAGGAAGGGTTTGGTAAAAAAAAAAAGTTCTTAATTTGACTGCTTTCAGAAACGCTAAGTTCTATTTTAAATGTTTATTCTTATGACAAATGAAGTCTATATCAGCACATGACTTATAAACTAACTTAAATCTAAAAAATCTAAAACAAACACAATATCGAGCCCTCAGTCGTTAATTTATCTATGTGAAAAGGGGGGAACTCACATTTCAACAAAGATAAATTTTCTGGACATGCCAGGAACCAAACTCGAGACCCATAGCTCAGTCTACAGACATGTTACCAACCGAGCTAAGGTGTGGGACGATATAACCAAATTAATATATTGACTGTAACTAAAAAATTAAAACAAAACTCACCATAACCACAAAAAGAATTTGAGTATTTTTCAGGAAAAAGTAAATGCCACAACATAGCATCAAAAGTATTTTAACACACACAAAGTACTTTTAGTTGTATACACTGTCCCAACCCAACAAACCCTAACCTTATAATTAAGTCAACAAGTTTTTCTGGAAATATAGAGCACTAAGCTACTTTGGGATGAACACATCAGTTTAATTAGTGGTCTTATTAGTCATATTCTATTAACTTACTCCTGTTCCTTCTCATAAAAAAGAATTTAAGTAAACTTAATGAGTTCATTTTAACACTATTACCGCATACAGCTTGATTAAAAAAATGTATTTATTGGCACATGAAAGGTTAGCTTGTCCGGGCGAGATAGTTTTAATTGTAAACATATTCATAATCATGCACAACTTAAAATTTCCTAAACCAGTGAAATATATTTATTAGTTAAGAAGTTCCCATCTGTGAATGAGGGAACGACGCACCAAATAAGACCTTACTTTGGTTTGTATTATTTAGGCAAGTTTTAAAAAAAAATTACGTACAATTTTCTTGCAGTATTGATTTTATTGGAAACTTGCTATTCTTGTTGTGTGTATTAGTGATAAAAAGTAGCCTAATTAATTTACTTTCATATGACAAAGAAAAGGTGTTAAGAATCCTGCCACCTTCCTATAGCCTACCATCCCCATTTATTTTACTCTTATTGTTATCAATTTTATGATCGGTTTGATGCAGCTCTCTGTTTTTGCCTGAATCCTGGACCAAACTTTTCCCCATCCTTGTAATTCTTGAAGATCTTAACTTTCAGCACAAACAGCAATATCATCAGCAAAATGAGGTGTGTTGAAAAGTTCTCATATTCAAATTCCACACATGATTTCTTATTTTACCTCCGTTAGCGCTTCTACATAAGTGAAGATCATCAGAGATGAGTTGCATCCATTTACCACACCTTTCATTTAAGTTCCCTCGTCATGCTCGACAAGTCTTAATGTTGCCAAATGATTTTTGTGCAAGTTTTAAGGCCCCGACACAGACTCCGTATCTGTAGGTCCGTCAGAAATCGATGCCACAACTACCAGATTGCTCTGGCCACAGAGGCCTTATCCGTAAGCTCTTACTCCGTGGAAGTTGCCCAACTTTAACTTTATACAGAACTAGTTTATACGGACTACCAATCACAGCCGAGTAAATATGTGCATGCGCATTGAAATAAAAGAACAAATGGCAGTGAGAGGATCCGTCGCTATGGAAACATCTACAAAATGAAAAGATGGCTGGCTACACGTGGAGCCATTTCAGAAACATTTTTTCTAAAAATCTCAACCCCCCCCGGGAAGAGTGGCTTCTAGGAAAATGTTTTCTGAGAAATAATGGCTTTGCTTTTGTTAGGTTCAACACCCGTATTATTAAAAATATTAAACGTGATTGTTTTGTTTTCATCCAAAATACTAGTACAACCATTTTGCATTTTCAGGTTATTTCAAGCATTTCTTTTAAGTTTGATCATTAAAATAGAGTTATAAATATATTTCTTGTGACTGTACTTAACCTACATTTTAATATATACTGGAAGTTTTCTTAACAAAGTGATTTTAGGTTCCTTTAGTGCTTATATTACGATCAGCTGTTTAACACTCGCTCATTTCTGTAGACAATTTTCTTTCGAATCTTTTGATTGGACAAAGTCTCTTACTATCTCATTGGTAGAAACAGTCACACGATTACAGATATTGACTCTGTAATCGCAAGTAGAATTCCTTATGGACCAGGAACACGAAGTACAGACTGCGGATCTACGGATATAGTGTATGTGTGTGTGTGTGTGTGTGTGTCGGGGCCTGCAGGCATATATTTTTCTTCGGTTGTTGGACTTGATTTCAAGTTTTCTCAAAATTTTAAATAATTCATTCAATTTGACATTATCAAATAGTTTTTCGATATTCACAAATGCAATGTTTATGAAATGGTGTTTAGTAACAAATGGGATTAGGCCTACTGTAATGTGTCATGAAGTGTCTCTTAACACCAAGCTGTAACAGGCCCCTATTCTTAGTAACAGGAAATGTCTAATATAAAGTGAATGGTTATGGTTATCACATGTGAAAAAGGCTTCAATGTCAAATGCTAGCCTATCTACAACAATTTATGAGTAGCTTCAATTCCTAATAGTTTTGTTTTATTATCTCTATTTTTATCATATTCTGTACTTATATTGGTAGGTTTGTTTAAAAAGTATTTTTTTACAATTATAAATTTAAGTACAGCCTAAATATCGAGTGCAGTGTTATGGAAATAATGTTACAACTACTAACCTCCGCCCTGCATCATTTTGTAAAACTTGGACTCTATATGGAGTTGTGGATGCCGCGTTTTGATACATTCTAGTTTTATTGCGACTTCTTCGCCAGTAGAAATGTTGGTTCCTGCAACAAACCACTTGCTCAGTCAACTTTTACATAAGAGTGTTTCCGTTTGTTTTTTGTACTCAAGTTATTGTTTTTGTTTAGTGGATAAAGGGAGTTATAGTTACCTAGGTATATGTCACCAAAAGATCCACTGCCTATTTTGCGGCCTAGTCTGTACTTATTTCCCACTCGGAGCTCCATTACTGCAAATATACGCAAGACATTACAGGACAATGGAAACATAAACAGCTCCTATTGTGGCAGCCATGTTTGAAATTATCATCTAGGAACGTAATGAACGGAGATTTATGTATAGAAACGATTTACGTAAATACCTGGGGCCCGGGTAAAAAATAGTGATCACAGACGAAACGGCCGTCCTTTTTACTCTCTAGAGCTTCATCAAGAACACAAAATATAGATCCATAAGCTAGGATTATTTAGATTTTTCATAATATTTTACACCAAAATATTTCTGACACAGAGGCGATACCGGATGTTACTTCATATTTCTTCCGTAAATAAAACTTAGCGCTACTGTCACGATTCATAAACACGTGACTAGCGATCAGCTGTGGTGGGACGTTTAAATAATATTTGAATAAAGAACATTGCTAATTCTAATAATTACTTAAAACCTTTCATAAAACAATGTTAAATTATATTGAACAAAATGAAACGATTGCATATAGATTTTTTTAAATAAAGATAACACAGTTATAATTGATTGTATTTTCTTTGAATAACATTTTAATGTAAAATAAATAGGTACTTGGCACATTTGATCAAATTTACACTGGTTATTTAAAAAAACCTTACTAAGCTTTCTCACTTGGATATTTTTATTGTGAGTTAAATAATATGTCGACAAATATATGACAGCTTTAACAAGAAACATAAAATGTAATAACCCAAAGGCATCTGAAAGAAGATTTTTTTAAATTACTCTTAAAACAAACAATACTAATTTCTGATGATAATAGTAGTTTCCTATATGCAACAATGACCACAATATCTAAGACGTTCGTATCATATTGCTCCTGATTGGCAGAACCATAAGGGGCTTTTTTCACTGTTGTTTTCCCAACATGTGTGTGCATTTACTACAAGCGCCCATATTTCCTATATAACTTCAAATAAGCTGTTTACAGCCCTTGTATTTTGTGAATAATTAAAGTATGACGATTGGACACAATTGTTGGACCCATGACCTTTGTATTAGCGCATCAATGTTCTACCACTGTATTAGCCAAAATTCAACCAATTCTCTTGGTAATTTTTCATTCATAATTTTTTTATAAACATCTAAGAACTTTAGATAATTAGTACCATCAGCAACACAAAAATCTTTAATCTTTTCATTTATTTGAAGTATTTAATGTGCACTTTCTGAATTGATTGATTATATCAGCACAGGACTTATAAACTAACTTAAATCTAGAAGACACAATATCCAGCCCCCGGTAGTTAATTTATCACTGTGAAAGGGGGAAACCCATATTTCTCCAATGATACATTTTTCGGGGATGCTGGAAATCAAACCCGGAACTCTTGGCTCAGTAGACAGACAAGAAAAACAACCACTGTGGCTTGCGCACATGTTTTAACTGTACATAGTTTGTGTTGATCCAGAATTAATTGAAATTAGTGTTTGGTACAGAGTCATACCAATTAATTAAAAACACAGACTCTTAAATTATCTAATTTTAACTATTTTATTTCAGTGTTTTTTGTATTTTGATAAGGAATACGTCTGAAAATGTAAAACCAAGTGCAATTTTTCTTTGAAATAGTGTATTGTCTATTCCCCAGACCATTGGTTGCGCCATCTCAAGGATCAGGCTCATAACATACTAGATAATTAGTGAGAAAATGACCAAGGTTTGAATCTTAGCCGGGTATATTTTCTTATAATTTCTCTAAATTACTCTTCTCATAGATACTCTTTGTTCTAAGTTGTTGATAACCCTTGTGACGTGCGCTGAATATACATGTCAAAACCATTTAGACTGGTTTGTCAGTGTCGGGGTTCGAATCCCACTCAAATGTACTGAGGGTGGTTTTTCCCTAAATGGTATTCCACTAACACTCCATGCAAATGTGGGTGCTTTACCTTTAAATTTAATCTTCTTCATCCTTGCCACAATGGAATAATGAATATAGGCCTACAGATTGTAACGTTAACATGTGGGAACCATTTCAGCTGGGGACACTCCTGACACAAAAATAACGAGAAAAGTTAATACGATCATGTGTCCCATTAGACATTGTTTCCGAGTTATAGTCGTGTTTGTCCATTAGATTTTTATTTGTGGGGCCACTTGAAACCAATTGTTTATTCTACACTCAGTGCCATATTATTAAAATAGGACATCAACGAATCTGATAAACACCTGATATTTTTTAAAAAAGAGTGCGGCATTCTAGGATACGACTGCAGGCCTTTATTTAGGTCGAAAGTGTCCATTTTAAGCTCTTCCTATGATGCTAAGCAGCTCCACACTACCGGAGTACAAACGTGCTTATATCTCGGAAATAAGGTCACATGGGACACATGTTTAGATGGACTTGTTTTATTCGCTCTTATCTACTGTTGAATCGGGTCCCACATCTTATGGTACAGCCTGTATATGTGTTCAGTCCAAAGCAGGGAAACTTGGGGAGTAAAAAAAAAGTTAGCCTGTTTTAACATAAAAAATAGTTTTTATATTCAAACTTATCTTTCTATGATGGCTTATTTCTCTATTAGTTTAACAGAATTTTCATACACTTTCCAAACAAAGTCAAACCTGGATAAGCGGGAAAAAACTATAAGTGAGGCTAATTGCCAGGCCCCGTCATTTTCACCTCTGAACACCTCTGAGTACCTCTGAGTGAGAGTAGTTTTTCACATCAAGACCTCTATAAGCGAGTGTGTCCTTTCCAGGAAATTAAATGCTATTGTGCGTGTTTTGACAGGTCACATAAACACACGCATGGTTTTTTTGTTTCTCTTCTAAGGATCAGGTCTGCATTAGTAAACAAAGATGAATTAGTTGACAAGTGTTGATCGCTGAGGGAGGTGCGCGTTGCATCTTCAGGATGTCTAAGCGAAAAATTAAGTGTTTTCGTTGAGTGATAAACCTTAACATTGTGAGTGTGTTTGAGGGCGAGAAGTCGCCAAGTAGATACTAAGCGAGTTTGGCTTGCCGAAGTCCATCTTTTATATGATCATAAAATACAAATATTCCATAAAGTCGCAGTGTTCCAAGGTACACGGCAATATTAAGAGGAACCGAGCTGTTGAACTTCCTGACGTTTAAAAGTGTCTTGTGGAATGGATCAAACAAACCCTCGATTCCCGGAGATGGACCATTGTTAAAAGGAAAAGCTCAAGACTTTGCCACAAAACTGGGAATACAGAACTTTCAAGCTAGCAATGGCTGGTTAGAGGGTTTTAAAAAATGACATGACTTGAGTTTTCAAGAAAGCGACCGGGGAAAGCAAATCTGTGGATTAAGGTGTGTGTAATCAGTGGACTGAAGATGTCAACTCTTTTGGAAGGGTATGATCCAAATAACGCATACAATGCCAACAGGACTGGTTTGTTTTTCAAGTGCCTTCCGGATAAATCCTTTACATTTAAAGGAGAAGAGTGCCACAGAGGGTTTGAATCTCAGATCATTTTTGTTAGAGAGAACTAGAAAGATAATATTTAATTATGTTAAATGTTTTGTGTGTACACTTTAGTATCTTTTTGGTCAAATGACCTTTCTTTCAAAACATAAATTACTTTAAACTTTTTTTTTTTTTAATAAACTATTATTTACTATTTTATATCGGCCTAATTGTTTGTTCTGTTATTTAATGTTAGCTTTTATGCATGATTTATAACCTTTCCTTAATACCGAAACGGTGCCGGCACAAACATCACCTTAATGCCTTACTCAAAATATGGATTTTAAATGAAATAATTCACTGTTTCTTTGATGGTTCTAAAGGTTTTCCATTTTAGTGGACCATTGTCAGGGGGTAGGGGAGGGGGAAGGGTGGGTTGTAAGCGTGTTCCCCTGTTCCACAGCCATTTTATACCACACTCTTTTACAAACTATTTAATATAGCTTATACGTTGACTGGCCCTTGATAGAAAAACCAGTAAAATATTTTAATATTCTTGCACTTGCCTGCCATCTTGTAGTAACAAGTTTTTACTTGATGAAGAGGCTCTTAAATGGAATTGAAAGTGGATGATAGCTGATACATTCATGAACATTGTGAGGTTAAATAAAACACACTACTTCTCATACAGGCAATTTTAATTACAAATGATTTAAGTTTTTACAAATTCACATTGTGGTATAATAAATAAGATTGCACAACATAAATACATAATAGTTACTATTTGAAGGTATTAAGTTTGTGGTCCACAAACCCAATTTGACTAGCATCAATAAAAGAGAATACAGCAGACTCTTTTGAATTTCAGCGCAGAAACAACACGGTAATGGCTCGTTAGATAAAATAAATATTCAAGACCAGAGATTTATCGAATCTGAATCCTTATTTACCTTACAAATCCTGAATCCCAAATCTGAATAATAAAAAAAAACCATTTTAAACAGAAGATGTTAATTAAACTTCCCCCCCTTCAATTCAGATTTTGTTTGCATTAATTCTTCAGTTGCCCTAAAATGAAAAAATAGAAATCGTAACTAAATGTCAACATTTCTAATGTGAATCCACTTCAATCAAGTGGTAAATTATACGCTTCGGTGGCCGCACTTCCTCTAAAATTCAACCTTTCTCATCACTAACACATTAGTGTAATTAGTGCATATTAGTGTAGCCTGAACAAGTAGTGAGACATACTGTTAAAAAAAAAAGTAGTAAATTAATGCTCAACTGGTGCTCTATTGTTAGGTGTGTCCTAAAATTCCAATGGGCTAAGCCCCTAATAAGCATAAAAATAGAGGTAATATAAATCATATTCAAATCTGTTTTTTTATAAATTTTTAATAACCTACCCACAGTTAAGTCTAGTAATTTTTTTTTCAAATCATCAAAACCATTCTTACCGACTGAGCCGTCCTTCCGTTACGAGTCGAGTTTTAAACCCAATACCTCAAGAGTTTTAAGAGGAAGGTTCTCGACCCGAGCCCAAACAGATGCCCCTTGTGCCCTTGTACTCTCTAACCCCCCAACAATGACACTTATGTCTGATTATCTTGAGTAAATTTGTGCCATTGGTGCGCCAAAAAGAAGAAGGGTTCCTCCACGCATTCATTTTCTTTCTGGAAAAATAAGAAAACATTTAATTTGCAGGCTGACCCGGATATAAACATCTTCCTTTACATAAAGTTATAAAGGGGCGAAGGTAAAGCATGATTAGAAAAATACACGAGGGAACAAACCTATATGGATTTTACAACAAAAAGAACACAGTTCACACTTTACACGGATGTCATTCGACGACGAGGTAATGGCTGCCTCTTGAAGAAAATCGATCGTTACCAACCATCGATTTTCTAGACCTATATTTCAATCTATCGGAATGCGCAACACAACTTCCTAATAAAAAAAAGAGAGAAGAAAGGAAATTGATAAAAAAAACTATATTATTATTATTAGCATCGCGTCTTACTACCCGTTCGGGCTATACGCACTTACGCTAATGTGTAATGGTAGGGTGATTGTG